>JAAAKO020079600.1:0-40166 GCA_010015015.2 Bolitophila cinerea | reverse complement strand
GGGATCTCGGCTTAGTTTGCGGAATCTTAGGAGGACAATGTATACTAAATAAGCACCTGCATAGGTTGGGAATTTCCGAAAGACCGACATGTAGCAGGTGCGGAGAAATTGAATCTTCAGAACATTTTCTCGCCGAATGCCCCGCACTAATTCATCTGAGATGGAGAGCGTTTCATTCCCACCTGATATCCCGTGATGAACTCTACCGCCTCCCTCTTATGAAGATCGCTGAGTTTACTAGGAAATCTGGTAGATTCCCAGATTGCGACCGTCTCTAAGAAACGTAGGGCTCTCCTGGTGGCCTACGTGCTGGACTAGTCTCTGTGAGACGGTCTCCCATCCCCTTATCACCTACACTTTTTTAATTGTTAGGATTTTTACATCGGATATCATTCTTTTAAAAGCCATATAATATGTTATTACACTTATATTAATTTCGAAGTCAAAAAATAATATTGTTTTTTTTTTTTATCGGAGAAATATAATTTTAATTTAATTTAATTATACTTCAAATATTATACATTATGCCTTAAAAAAAGAATACTATTTTTTTGTTATTAGGAAAAAAAATTGTTACCATGATAAAACTAAATTGTATTCATAAAAAATATTGTCAAAATAATATAAATCATTGTACCAACAATATTTTTGGAGAAATAAATTATTTTATTTGGTTACCAAATTATTGTTTATGTTTTTTTTGTCCAAATTTTAAGCAAAATGTATTGTTACGCCATTTTTATCATTATATCGTGGGCTTAGTGGAAACAAATACTCTAACTACGTTTTTATGAAAGCAGAGAAAAACTAAATTTAAATAAAAATGTCTCTAAGAAATCAAGTTTTGGGGTTTTATCTAAAAAAATAAAATACAAATGGTAAAAAAACGATAAGAGCATTATTATTAAATGTATTAAATTTTAATAATTGAAAAAAAACTTCTGATTTTAAGTCATCTATATGCAGCTTCGGAAGGTATTCGCAGTGTTTTCTTGATGGGGTGATGTCGGTAGACTTTTGTACAACCAATGAAATTATTTGTAAATTACCTTTTATTTAATACGAAAATATAGCTTTACTAAATCTTTCTTTTTTGCCACACTCATTGGTATTGGTTCGTTAAAAGAAGTTTGAATCTCTTCAGGAGAGTTAGGTATATTTATGATCCACGACCATATCATTTTATATTTGTATAGTTATGTTTGTGATGGTAGGCATTCAAAAGGACTAAGGTTTTCATTTGAGCCCTTAATTTTTTTTTCAATAATTGAAAAAGTATTCGTAAATTAATAAAATCTTTTTTGCATTTGCAATGTAATTTGAGGTCAAATTCTTGCGATTTCTCTAAAATTTCTAAAAATAAATGTTAGATTACAAAAAAAGATGTTAGTGCGATTTCCTTCAAAAAGTGTAGTTAGTGTTTTTTCCCTCTAAGCCTTCGATATGTTAGACATTCGTTTGAATATTATAAATTATAAAGGTGTCCATATATTTATATAAAATTTTAATTTAAAAAATATAAAAAACAAAATATGTAAAAATGCTCTAACTAAAATTATGCATTTGAAATGTTAAAATATGCAAAATTGGCAAAAAAGGGTCAATTGGCAATTTGATCAACTATATTTTATTACCTTTAAAAGCATATTTTTAAAGTATACACAAACACGTATTGACAGTTTTCTGGCTCTAGTTTTATAACGATAATATTTTCCTCCTATTTATTTCGCAATCTCATATTTCCATATTCAAATACAAATAATAAAATCAAAAAAATGGTTATTGTAAATATTTTTAGTAAAAACAACACATAAAATATAAGTTTTATTTGCATTCCTTTGTTTTTTTTAAGAAGACTCAACAATAAATAATTATAAAAGTCCACTTATAAGACATTATAAATATATGTATATATATAATATACTATATTTTTTGAAATACTTGCAAACAATTTCATAACCTCATGGCAACTCATGATAAAAAATAATTTTGAAGGATTTTTAATCACAACGAGCCGCAAAAGAAACCTGTATTTACGCTCAATTTAAAGAAATGGTTTGTATTTATTTATCATTTATAGCTGATCGATTGATAATGATTACGGATCATTTTTGAACACCACCATTAAGATCGATTGAGGGAAAAGATCGTTTCCACAAAATAATATTCATAATATTTTCAAGAAGAAGTTTTAGAAAATTCTGATATTCACTTTGCGAGTATATTTATTTTTTCAATGAGAATTGTCAGAGCTTTTTAAAATACAAACTGTTTTCTTCTCTTGGTAGGACCATGGTTTTTGGGCATATATAGTTATAGGACCATGGTTTTTGGGCATATATAGCTAAGGACTGCAGACATATTTTCACTACTGAACCTTTAAAAAATGACTGAAAATCAAGATCAATAAATAACTGATAGCATCTTCTTCCATCTTTACTGCAGAATTTTTTTGAAAAACGGTAAACTTATTAGTTACTAACTACTGAGATCTTTTTCTTCTGATACCGTGTATTTAATAAATTTCCGATTATATATTATTAATTATTCGTTTTCCTATAAAAAAAACAGATTGACGACGACAGTAACAGCAGCAGCCAAACGGCAACACCCAGTGAGACCACGTCCGTCATAGCGATTCACCGGCCCAAAAACTATGGCAGTCTCACACCGGCGGTACCGCCGTCAGCCAAACCGGATCTCTCAACTGTACACACGCAAAAGCTAACCTACACCTGGAGTAACGTGGACGTATTTGGCGAGGCACCGCCACACGGCAGCTCCGTCTTTTCCTCGGTTGCAAATAGGATTCGAACATGCTTCAATCGCTCGCACAAGGTCCCTGTGCCACGGAAGCACCTGCTGAAGAACGTAAACGGTGTCGCGCACTCCGGAGAACTTTTGGCCGTGCTTGGTAGTTCAGGTGCAGGTAAAACCACGTTGCTAAATGCTCTTGCGTTTCGATCACCGTCCGGCGTACAGATCTCACCGTCAGCTGTCCGTGCTCTTAATGGAGTGTTGGTCACTGCAGATCAATTGCGATCCCGATGTGCGTACGTGCAGCAGGATGATTTGTTCATTGGATCGTTGACGGCACGCGAGCATCTGATCTTTCAGGCAATGCTGCGCATGAGCCGATATATGAGCTACAAGCAAAAGCTTCAGCGTGTCGAAGAGGTTATCAGTGAGGTAAGCGAGGATTCTTTAAATAATGCTAGAATACTAACAGTATCTAACTATATTGTTTAAAATTGTAATTCACAGCTTTCTCTGGGCAACTGCAAGAACACAATCATCGGATCACCGGGTCGCGTTAAGGGTCTTTCGGGTGGTGAACGCAAACGACTAGCATTTGCATCGGAAGCACTCACAGACCCGTCAATGCTACTCTGCGATGAGCCCACCTCAGGCCTTGATTCGTTTATGGCACACAGTGTCTTGCAAGTTCTCAAACGCCTTGCGCTCAAAGGCAAAACAATCATACTAACCATTCATCAGCCCTCCTCGGAGCTGTACAGTCTATTTGATAAACTTTTGCTGGTGGCCGAGGGTCGCGTAGCCTTTTTGGGCACACCTGTGCAGGCTGCTGAGTTCTTTAACAGCATGGACGCACCGTGCCCGACCAATTACAATCCTGTAGATTTCTATGTGCAGATGTTGGCATGTGTGCCGGGTCAGGAGCAGGAGAGTCGTGACAAGATTCGTCGTATCTGTGACAGTTATGCGGCCAGTGAGTATGCGAAGGAGGTGCTGGAGTTCACGAGTGCAAGTCGCAAGAGTTTGTCGGTTCAGTTGGATCGAATCGAGGGTACGGATATGCAGGGATACCGTGCAACGTGGTGGTGTCAGTTTCGTGCGATTCTGTGGCGCTCGTGGTTAACCGTACTGAAGGAGCCAATGCTAGTAAAAGTACGGCTTATTCAAACGGTTATGGTGGCTCTGTTGATTGGAGTGATATTCTTTGGACAAGAGATGACGCAGGATGGTGTTATGAATATCAACGGTGCACTGTTTCTTTTTCTGACCAACATGACATTTCAAAATGTCTTTGCCGTAATCAATGTAAGTTCTGTGGTTATATTTTATTGTTCAACAAGTTATCATGTTAAATTTTTAGGTTTTCTGCACGGAATTACCTGTTTTCCTGCGTGAATCTCGAAGCCGACTATATGGCACGGACACTTACTTTCTTGGGAAAACACTTGCAGAATTTCCACTGTTTCTATTGGTACCAATATTTTTTACTACGATCGTGTATCCCATGATAGGATTGCGACCGGATTTCATTAGTTTTCTCATTGCTTTGAGTATTGTCGCTCTTGTGGCTAACGTCTCGACGTCATTCGGTTAGTATCTGCACATTAGAACAATATAACGTCACTTTCTTAAATCAATATATCATATTCTACTTTCGCAGGCTACCTAATTTCCTGTGTAAGCTCATCTATATCTATGGCACTGTCGGTTGGCCCACCGCTTATCATTCCTTTCCTGCTTTTCGGTGGATTCTTTCTAAACGCCGGCTCTGTGCCCACTTACTTTAAGTGGTTGTCGTATTTGTCGTGGTTCCGGTACGCCAACGAAGGACTGCTGATTAACCAATGGGCCGGTGTGGAAGAAGGTGAGATTGCGTGCACGCGAGAGAACGCCACATGCCCGAGTTCAGGTAACGTCATTCTAGAGACGCTGAACTTTAGTGAGGTTAGTTAATTTAATTTTAAATTCGATGAATTATTAACAAAAAAAATATTTCTTTTTTCTTTGACAGAGCAATTTAGGCTATGATTTCCTGGGCCTCTTTTTGCTGATTGTCATATTCCGAGTGTTTGCGTTTATCGCACTGTACATACGTGCCAGAAGCAAGGAATAGAATAAAAACATAAATATAATCAGATACTTTATATAGTAATTTACAATCATTTTTATTAAATTCTTCATTCTAATAATAAATGAACTTAAATTATTTGCAAAAAACATACGCGACACCCGAACAAAGTCTCTAGAAACTCGCGAGAAGTGGCTTTCGTCCAGGCCACGCTTCCTTGGCGTACTTTTTCTTGCGTGGCTCATTGCTACGCAAATCGCTACCGTCTGCACTGACATTTGCACCGGTTAGTTTTGTGGGGGACACACCGAACGGTGATGGTGGTGGAGGTCCCATTACGACCTCATGTGTTGGAGCAACTTCGGGTGCTGGATTCGGCAGCATAATACCGAGTTTTGTAGCGGCTGCGTTCTCAACGTCGGATTTGGCGGTAAGGTCTCCTCCGTTGTCGGAGGCTGACGGTGGTAGGTCTTGGTACAGGTTATGTGTCATATTAAATGTGGCCGCAGGGTTTTGCATGTGTTTGGCCAGTTCAGCCACAGCGCTCGCATTCGATTGATTGGGCATGCTGATGTGATGGTCAAAACGCATTTTCTTTGTTGGCACTACAGTTGTTTGGATAAGATTACGGAATCGACCTACTGAAGGATCAACGTCCTCTGGATTAATGACGATCTCTTCGTCGTTGAATGTAACACCACGGCGTTTTCGTTTGTTCTAGTTGTAGGAATCGTATAGACATTTGTGTAAATATTAATATTCTAAAAAAATCTTTTAATTTTACTACCTTTTTCATTGTTGTATCATCGGTGATGCCCATCATGGAAATACGTCGATTGTGTGCCGTATTATACTCCGTTAAGTTCTACATTAAATAAAGTATAAATATTTATTTTTAATCCAATTAAACAATATGATTTCTTACGTCTAATTCAGACTGTGTATCAGGAAGTCCTAATGCTCCTTCTCCTGAATCGTTCATTGGGATATCTTCCATTATACTAGAGTTCCTAGAACCACCGGTGGGTCGTTCGCGCAAGGTATAGTACCTTGTAGATGCTCCAAAATGAAAGGTCGTATTTAGCTGTAGCTGTGTCGGTTTGTGTGCTTCGATTTGCAGTGATCCGATGAATGTTCCATGAGCTATAACAGTCAGAATAAAAATAATATATCTTATATAGATAATCTCAAATATGAAACTCACTACTTCCCAAATCTACCAGATACGATATGTTCAAATGCTTGTGGTACACGAGAGCGGCGTGCACGCGGGAGCATGATCCATGATCTATGCACACGTCGTTCAGCTGTGCATTCCTACCAAAAAGGTAGCATTTCTTTTCGTCGATCATAAACTTTTGAATCATTTTCTCATCCTTGGTTACGTCCAAGTGCTGACCAGTTGGTGCTTTACCGGCCCTAAAATAAATATGTATTCGCTATTAGTATTCTTTACGGACTCCTGCATTGATTGAATACTTACCATGATGGGACTTCGTAGTGATTGGCCATTATATCGTAATGTATAGCGAATGATTTCGCTCATAAGATGAAGAATTTTTTGATGTACTTAGGATTGAATACCGAGAGTTTTAGGTAAGTTTGTTTAAGAAAAACAAAATTTAAAAGATGTTGCGATGTTGCAGAGGATGGTACACAAATAAATTGCTCCACCTTCGGCAGTATGCATACTATCGGTACTATCAAATGTCAAAATTGACTCGGTCAAAAGAGAGTGCGTTTAATGTGAGTTAATGTGGTGGCGATGATTAGTTTTGATTTTGTGTTTTTTTTTTAATATTGTTTATATAAATAACAATGTTAAATATTGTATACATAAAATAATTGTAATATTAACAATGATCAATACTACCAGCAGCAGTACGCAATACAAACCACACAGATAATATTTTGACTACTTTTTATATTAATATCCATTTAACTGGTCATATGTAATGTGAATAAAACAAGACTACCACTTCATAACACAATCTGCGAAGAAGATTTGTTTTGTAATCTATTGTCAACGTCAAACGGTTGACGCGAAGCCGCACACATAAATATTTATATATAAACCTATTTTATTACCCCTATTTAAGGAAATGGCTAGACAGCCCCTGCACCATTGATACATTGCATAGTTTAAATAGATCAAAATGCAACGAGTTCCTCGTCAGATAGAATAGTAAACACACACACAACAGAGTTCAGAATGGGCTTCCTGGTGGACACCGTTATCGTGTTTGTGTCACAGGTATATTCGTTTAAACTCCTGATAAAAATACAATAACCATCTAGGATTATCATTGATATTTGCAGGTGTGCTTTTTTGCCGGTGGCTGGACTTTCTTCGTCAACCAACTGTTCCGAAACTACGAGGTGCGCAATGTGTCCGTGCAACTTATATTCTCCATTACATTTGCTCTTTCGCTTACAATGTTTGAGCTGATTATTTTTGAGATTGTGGGGCTGCTTGAGTCTAGCTCACGCTATTTCCATTGGCGTCTCGGTCTAACACTGTTGCTGTTTATGGTGATCGCATTGATTCCGTTCTACATTGCGTACTCTTGCATTAGCAATATACGGCTGGGTAAGTTGTAATTTTGCAATCATTCGGGATAGATTGAAGGATATTTTTTTTGTAGTTCCGCCACGATGGATACGCTCGATGACGATATTCGTATGGTTTCTGTACCTGTACGGTTTCTGGCGCATCGGTGATCCTTTCCCATTGCTGAGTGTCTCACAAGGCATTTTCACCATCGAACAGGCTGTGTCGCGTATAGGAGTTATTGGAGTTACCGTGATGGCTGTTCTGTCCGGATTTGGTGCCGTAAACTATCCGTACACGAGCATGACGTATTTTATAAAGTATATAAAAACAATTTAACTTCTTATTAAAGATTGAATCTAAAATTGGAAATTTTGTTATAGACCTGTGTCGCAGACGGACGTGTACACCACCGAACGGCGTCTGATGCTTACAATTGACATGATCCTTGTAAAAAAGAAGCGAATTGCTGTCGACCGTCGCACGAACAAACCAAACGTGACTAGGCCAGGCATTTGGGGCATGATTAGCAGTGTGACACAGAGACCGCCAGGTGCTGAGAGTAAGTACAATCCAAAAACAGACGACTCACTTAATAAAGTCTATTAAAATTGAATTCCTCTTCTCAGACATTGGCCAACTTCGACTCGAAATATCAGCACTAGAGGAACTCTCGCGACAATTGTTCCTGGAAGTGCATGCTCTACGAAACATGCAGGAACGTCAGCGATGGGCACACACGCTGCAAGGCAAATATTTCAATGTTCTAGGGCATTTCTTTAGTGTGTACTGTCTGTGGAAAATCTTTATTAGCACAATAAACATTGTGTTTGATCGAGTGGGCAAAAAGGATCCGGTGACACGTGGTCTCGAGATTGCAGTGCACTGGTGTGGCTTTGAAATGGACGTGGCCTTCTGGAGTCAGCACGTTTCATTTTTCCTGGTCGGCTGCATTGTTGTCACATCCATTCGTGGTCTCCTGTTAACCTTGACTAAGGTAAATATAATTTTCACTTAATATCAACAAAAAACAACATTGTAAGGTCTCTTATTTTTTGGTGGTTTTAGTTCTTTTACAAGATCTCGTCCAGCAAATCTTCAAACATTATCGTACTGGTGCTCGCCCAGATCATGGGCATGTATTTTTGCTCGTCGGTGCTGCTGATGCGCATGAATATGCCGTCCGAGTATCGGGTCATCATCACTGAGGTGCTGGGCGGACTGCACTTTAACTTCTACCATCGTTGGTTTGACGTGATATTTTTAGTGAGCGCCCTTTCGACACTGGGCGTTGTGTATATGTTGCATAAGACACCACACTCGGACACATCTGACAATAATTGAATGAGTTAGATATATAGATAGAGAGAGAAAAGGAGCTACGGCCTAGTTTAACATTGAATATATTGTGTATTAAATTAAATATTACCAGAAATATTGATCACAGATTGAAGAATGAAAAGAATTTTGAATTACATATTTTAGTATGTTATTTTAAGAGCATATTGTTGATAAGCGATAGAATTTCGCACACAGGACCTAATTATGTTATCTGTACACATGTATATTAAATTATTACATTAAATTAGGGTGTTTTTTATTTTAGTTTAGAAATATAATAACTAAAATGTTTAGATATGCTTGAAACAATTGAACTGGTTGGCTACGTTTTTTCCCATTCTTACATGTTGTAGATGCAACAGGCAAATATTGAAAATTTGGTCTAAACCGTTAAGACCGAGATACCGTACAAAATCTTATAAAATCTCAAATAACATAATTTTGAATAAGCAACGTTTATAAATCGAATAACAACAACTCTGCGCGCAAAAATCCAAATTATCTTGCTATTTACTTAAATTTAATTTTTTTTGATTATATCTTTATCTTAAATTTTAAAATAAGCAAAACCAATCAAAAAAATCAAGGTCTACATATTTTATTGGACAAAAATCGAATCGACGCTGGCCCCGCTGTCAACTTTGACTTTTAAACAAGAGAAAAAATTACAATGGAAATATTAAGAATTTGATTTTATGGATTTTCCCCCTCGACATTCACACATTTTTTTTCACTCCAACACTGACACATTTTGTAATTGTATTTTATACAAATGACCTACACCGCTGAATTTCGCACATTTTTTTACGAATTTCGTACAATTTTTTTTTTTTTTGGACAGCGGGGGGGGGAGGCTGTCGCCTGCCCGCTTACCTCACACAATTAAAAGTGTAACATTGCCATTAAAAATTATTAAAATTCAGAAATATTATGAGGGTGGTTATAAATCGTATGTTGAAGGTGTATTCTTTATAATCAATCATCCGATATTAAACCCTTCAAAAAAGATAACAAAACGAGCGAGAGAGAAAGGAGAAATGATCGTCCAAAAAATCAAATTCGTTTGTATGAAATTCGTAAAAAATGTGCGATATTCGGCGGGGTGTAGGTCCTTTATATGAAATGCAATTAAAAAATGTGTCATTGTTAACGGGGTGAGCGACCTCGGCGTAAAATACCAAAAAAATGTGTGAATGTCGACGGGGGAAAATTCTGTGGGATGAAAATCGTGATTCTGAAATCTAAAAATCGAATATCTCATGTTGTGAATTCGTTTGTATGAATTGCCACGGGGTCTATGGTATGCCGCCATGTTTTTTGAATTAGAAATCTAAATCATTTTTTTTATATTATATGAATCGCCCCTAAACATTTCATAATTTTAGTATACAAATTGACGCCTGAGTGTATAGTTGTCCTAAAAATTAATTAATTAAGCAAGAAAGGTTTTGCTAGTTCTCCGAAAGGAGTCAGAATTCTAGCAATTCTATCTTGACATATATGTATGTATTTATAGATGTATATATATATATATATATAGTACTTGAAATAATAATACCACAACAATATTATCTAAAATTAAGCAGTTCTTTAAAGATTCAGTGGGTTATTTCCTATAAATACGGTCGTCGCAGTGCTGCGCATCACCGGCATATCGTTTCGAAAATCAAATGCGTGCCTGGGTTAAAGTAAACACACGCGCACACGCCCTAACCATCATCAAGAACCTTTTTCCTATTTTGCTATATAACCCAAAAAGCTTCCCTACACATCAGAATTCGTGTGAGCGCATTCCAATGGCGGTATAGTGAATATATATACGGACATATATGTACTTTGCCAAACTTTCTGTGGGCACCCCAATATATATATATATATATATATATATATATACATATATATTGTATTGTATGTGCGATGTGTTTCTCCCCAACGCAACGAACACGCATACACAGACAAAACACACACACAACAGAGAGATACATCTAGCTACCCACCCACCGCCATACAACCCACCGCGACCGGCAACGCGGCGACGCGGGTCGTGCGTCTCTCGACCTGATAAAGTACCGGCAGATGTACACATATACAATACATATTCACATAAACACTTTCACGATATATATTATAATATAGGTATAATAAACGTAATACAAACATCCACACGCAAACCCCCTCTCAATCACCAAGCAGCGCTCCCCACTTCGTTGGCAAGATTTAAATGCAAGTATAGTAAAAGCTAACGCGCGCGCAATCGAAGATCTGTCGCCAGTCCCGTCCCGCATACATAATCCGCTCGTCGACCGACAAAGCTCTCGCATAACGTTGTCTAGCGTCTAGCCTCGTGTATAGTGCTACCGTGCCACCGTTTTACACCCGTTCGATTCACGGCCTCGTCCCACCCGGCCGTCGACGTGTGCGTCTCTAGCTTTTTTAAAAAGCTTCTAACCGTTCGCCACCGGTGTGTTATCCCACTGTAGTATACCCTGATAAACATATCATCGCTGCGGTTATGTTTTGGTGTGCGCGCTTTTGTGAACACCACCACGACAACTGAACGGCGTATATATTATTGTGTCGTGTTCGCGATCTCGTGCCCCTGCGCAAAAAGGGTATATCGTAAATCATTTATGCATAATTATCGGAGCCTTTATAATTTGTTTCAATAGCGTAGAGTGGATTTTGTCGTCGTCGTGTGCCCGCGCGCGCCGCATTAACAAAAACAATCCTTCCACCCCTGTGCCACTGGAATTTCTACCCCGTTATTATTATTATTATACTAGAGTGAACTGCCGCCGCCAGACACTGGCTTCGCTGCCAACGCCACCGCCATCGTCGCCGTCGCTACCACCGCTCCGCCGCCGCCGCGTCGCTTTTGAGCGTTAATTGCATGTCTATAACAACATATATGGATCGAGCTTCGAATAACAAATAAAGTGTACTATACATATATACAAACATATATGTATATATTAATACGAATATAACGGAAGGTTAGATCCGAAAATACATGCCGTTTTCCCGCAGTTGTTGTACAACGGTACCTAGGTATAGAGCATTCACTCGAAGAGAGTCAGTCATTGCATGCACCACCCCCGCGTGCGCGCCAAAAACAAACTTTTACTTCAATTGTGTTTTTTATTATAGTTTATTTATACTATAACACACTCACACATACACACATATGCATGTGATATATATATATATATATATATTTGTATATATATGCAGAGGAATTGATTAAACAAGTGTGTGCAGTAGATCATAAACAGGGCTTGTGTCTCCAGAACGGATTATTACTACAAAGAGAGAGAGGAGAGAGTGTGACGAATTCATCCGCAGCTTCTAAATTATAGAAAGTAATCCACAGAAGAAGGTGTGTGCACAAAAGCTCGTAAAAGCTCTTCGCCGCCGCACGTGTCTGTGTGTGTATCTCTGTGTGCGTATATTTAGTGCGTGCAGGTGTAATTAGTTAATTCAAAAGGAAATACTAATAGAGGAGTGAAATTTACATTAAAAACAATATTAAATATATATATATACAGAGGGCGGGCTAGCCACCACCCAATAAATCGCGATTTGTCACGCAATGACCAACGGCATATTTACATAATAGCCGTCGCCGCGTTGCAAAATATTCATATACAATTTATATATATATACAATATATACACTACATAAGAACAAAACATAACGTATAAAGAGCCAAAGCGACGGACGCCACGAGGAAAAGTGAAAAAATTCGATTGTGTATGCGTGTGTGTGAGTGTGTGTGCGTCTTTATTCGGTCGGTCGGTCGGTCGCATCATCTCTACCACACAGCAGAGTGTATTTGAGTGTGCGTGAGTGTGTTGTGTTCGCTCTTGCTCGTGTTTGTGTGTGTGTGTGTGTTTACCGGTGTTCCTTATTCTTAGCAAGAAGATTTCCTTAGCGAGTTACGCACGAAATTGAGTAGACTAAAAATGGGGTGCAACACGAGTCAGGAAAAGTCAGCCACGCCGGCGGCGGCAGCGGCAACGGAAAATGGTGATGTTGTTGTGAACGCAGAAAACGAGAATAACGTAGAGGCAGAGATGAATAGCACGAAGACAGCCGTTGTGGCGTCGGCGAACGGTAGTGTCAGTGGCGGAAGTACGGCCACCCCATCTCCGCCTAGTAGTGCCGACGCCAAGACGGATGAGTTGGTGAACGTCGACGGTGACAGTGATCTGATGGGCAAAGATGTGGGTAAGTACACAGAAACATAATCCACGACTCGTGCGATGAGTGCTTTAAGCTCGCATAATTTGTATACTCGCAATGTTTGGGGTGGGTTGGTACTGAAAAATTGGTACATCAGATGAGAGTGGCGTGTGCAAAAGAGAGTTGGAGAAAGGTTAGAGATACACCGCATTTTGATTGTCATGAATAAAACAAACATCAAGCGACCCTTTAGCTATTCTGTTGTGCTAAAGTTGTTCTTTTCTATTTGAAATAAAGAAAAACATAATAAATTATGTATTGTGTAATCATAGAGATTGTATAAGAGGGATTTTTTCTAAAACGTTGTTGCGAAATTTATCAAACGTAATCTAATAATAATTTATACGTTTATTTCATAAGTTGATCAAACTGATGTTTTATGACTGTTATTGTTGATTGTTTTATTGATGTTTTCGAACAGGGGATAAAATTGATTCATATTTATACAGCGGGTGAGTCATTTGGTATAACATATAAACATTAGGTTTGTTTTCTATAAGAATGAGCTTTGCAATTTGCGCATTGTATTTTATATATACGTATTAGGGTGGTCGTTATTTTGAAAATTATCGGGCAGCCCCCTGATTTTCTCCAAGGATATAAATACAAATTTTGGATTTTTTTTAGAATTTGATAGTTTTCTATACATATATAAATAAAAAAAACGACACACGTTATCCTGCCATTTGATGGGCAGTAGTATACGTCACCGAAAACATTATTTTCACAAAGATTCAAATTAAATTTAGAAATTTTTGTCATTTTTTCGTGGACGAAAACAGTGTTTTCTGAAAACAAAGTTGCGAAAATGTTGTCGTTGTGAAAACAAGTCGAGGCTTGTTTTCACGTTTTTAATTGTTTTTTATTATCGAAATTATTAAAAGTTTTTAATAACTAAATCATATAAAATGTACCTAAAAATGAACTTTATGAAATAGCAAATAGTATAAGTATTAAAAGATCGTTTAACGTTTTAATTTGATTTCACAAATTAACCCTGTATGTGTCATATTTTACCCCACTAATGGGGTGAGTTGTGATAAAAAATGTGTCTTCTAATCTTGAAATTTCATATTATGTGTAAACATTTTAAAATTAATTTTATATCGAAACATGCGTAAAAGAATAACAATCAAATTGCATTTTAGTATGATAATTTGGCCCATTTTTTGTTTGAGTAAATCGCATGTAAGTGACTAGTGGTAAATATCACCACAGTCTCCCCTACAATATTTTGTTTTTTTCCATCTAATGCGTGAACATATCATGCCGATTTCTTTCCAACTCTTGAACATGCAACATAAAGTTTTTCATGTTAAAAGCATGGATACTCTAAATGAATAATTGTGTTTATATCATTCACATCCTTATTTTTGGATGCCAATATGGTTCGTTCGCTCAAATATCGAAATATTATTACCTGCTCCAAAAACGGCCATACTGCTTCCTTTATAGACATATTAGCAAATGTATTTTATGGAATTGTCTGAATTGCAATATTCAACACTTATATTGGCTTTGAACATTTTTTAAAATAATGGTGAATACGGATCCATTGATTTAATGTCGTCATTTCTAATTTTGACAATTGCCGTTCTGCCGTTATCCTTAATTGATCGATGACGATATAAGGGATATTTACCATTGCCGGTAAAAGTTCTTGATACAATCAATCAATCAATTGCTTGTTTAGGTATTTCCGCTGAGATAACATCATCAATTTCAGCAGATGGTATTTTATGAATCATATAAACCAAAATATGTGCATGAAGTGATCCTCTTTTCTGCCATTCATCGCAATACATCCAGCAATGTGTCTCTCCAAAAACATTAAGTTTTGTAAAACAATCCATAAGTGATTTTTATTTTAGTTTGTATAAACGTTCCGAATAAAAAGTGATCTTTATCTCAGTGTAATAAACAAATGTGGTCAACTTTATCAATCAGCACTTAAATTGTAATTTAAAAAACAAAGAAAAAAACCCTTTAATTTTATATTTATCTATAGCTTGCCAACGAACGGTATTTCATTTTATATATCGTCCACTAAGGATAAAATCGTACTATCATAGAATTGTTTTTTTTTTTCAGGAGTGTACATATCGTTAAAAAATAAACAAAACTGCATCATTTCCACAAAATGGCCTATCATTAATTATAGGAGTTTTTTTTATCCTTAGTGGACGATATATAGATACAAGGAATTTTACTCACTCTATAGCTATATAGTATTTAATTGTTGGACTAATTATGAGACTCGGTTCACACGATTTCCGCAAAACATAAAAAAAAACTAAAGCAAGGTAGACGGTTTTTTTATGTTTTTTTATGATTTGCACCAATTTTATTGAAGCGTTGCGGCATCGTGTAAATTTTTTCAGAATTTTGTATAACAGAAATTTACACCCCTACCGTTAATGTTTTGTATGGGTTATCACAACCTAAAAAAGTTTAATTTTTTTTGGCAAAAGGGCTGAAATGCAAAATATTGAGCGGTAATGTTGGAAAAAAAATTAAAACCCCAAAATGTTTAGTTTTGATTCCTGATGTACACATTTTTAATTGTGTTCAAAAGCTATTCCTCCTTAGTTTATATACATTTTTTTAATATAACAAAAAAAGGCAATTTAATAGGATCAAATATATATATTTTTTTAAATAACTGCATCAATAGATGTTATCTTAAAATTAATATTGATTGGAACTAAGGGTTGGAGCTTAGGGGTTAAAAAATCAAAAACGTTTTTTTGGGTAAAATCTAATGTTGCAGTTTATTAAAAAAAATATTTTTTTCTGTTCCATTTTTTTATGTTTTTATACAATGGAGTACAAAATATTAAGGGTAGAGGAGTATTTTTCAAAATTGTAGTAGCATTATCGTAGACTAAATTATAAGAATTTTAAATTATTGGGCCCATAATTAGTCCTTCAAAAATACTAGCAACAAAAGCAGTAATATTCCTAGAAAATATTAACCCTTGTTGTCGAAGGTTAAATATGAATATAAAATTCTGAGAAAAGACACAATATTTGTTTATGTGTATAAAGACCGATAAAAAATCGTTCAAACTTCAAATAACAGCAACCCTAATGCGATTGTCCCGTTTAAGATTTGTAGTAGTACCAGGGTTAAAAGATGAATCATTTAACCCGAGTAATAAGGTTTTAATTTTGAGATTAGGACAACCGAACGTTTGGACAATTTTTTACAGCAAACACATAAATAATATCAGTAAAGGATAAATTACGGACAGTGTCGCTTTCAATAGTTAAGATAAGCAGGCTATTTGCTTTAATTGTGCGTATTTTTATTGCGGTAACGGTCGCAGTGGAGAAAGATTGTTTTTTAATGAATAACACATCAATATAGACCGGAAAATAGTCACAAAATAATTTTAAATAGTTTTAGGAAAACATAAAAATTCACTAAAATAAATAAGGAAACAAAAAGTTACATAAAAAAATACAAAAAAAAAGTTTAATTAAAAAGATTATATTATATTTCAATAGTAGAAATAAAACTGAAAAAAATTAGCAATTTTTTAATATAAATTCTCGCTTGCCTTAAAATCAAAAGCATTCTATACTTTTAGATTATCTGTGTGAGACAAAGTACATGTATATATATAATTTCAAAATTGATATTTTATTTTATTATTTTCTTTTCATGTATATTTTGTCATTTTTTTAATATAATAATATTTTTTACAAATAATTGTTATATATTTCGATAAAAATTCAAGAAACAATTAGAAATTCAATAATCAAAATACAAATAAAAACAAAATGGATGCAATGGTTTTTATATAGAAAAAACTCAAATAAATTCATATTTGTATCCATATCTTCCAGGATTAGAGACAAAACTAAAATATTTTAGACTAAAAAATTATGATTACTCAATTTTTTTACAAATAAAAATTAGAAAAATGAAGGACTCTTGATTTCACTCAATTTTTTGCTATAGTAAAAAGAAGGTCCTTTTGATTTTCTAATATATTAAAAAGAAGACATGCTAATTTTTAACTATATAGTGATATTAGTAGATAATACAGTAAAAATTTTATACTATTTTTACTTTTAGCGGTTTTTACTGAAGTTATAAAACCTATCGATTTTTTATTCAAAGAAGATAAATCACCCAATTAACCCTAACAGTTTTTTTTGTTGTATTTAGTGTTTTTCAAAAAATATTATTTGAATATCTCAAAAAAAATGATAATTTTGACTTTAGACCTGAATATACGTTAGTTTATACTAATGGCAAGCCTTATATTATATAATAATATATTATTATGTATATATAAATATACAATTTCCTCTTCCCAGCGGGTGTCCCACTACCTGTTCAAGTTTTAGTGTATCTCTATACGTTCCATCTCATTTGAACGGAAATACACCTGTTTGCTTAAGCCATAATCATTTTCAATTGAGCATATGTAAGTATATACCGTAGTTTACATAAGCTTATGTCATTATTTATAAACTCTGTAGTTTGCAAACATATTTATGTATATATATGTTATATATAATGTTCATATAATATTGTGACGTGTGTGCTCCGACTTCCGTGAATATTTAAAAAAAGTATCATAAACAGAAGGACACGTCACCCACCACGGCGCCCCTTATAGCGCCATATCGAGAGCCGATGCGATATTTTTATTCTTTAAATCGATATTTTATGCACGCTCAAAAAGACGTGCGTCGTATAAACAGTATTATATAGTATTTATATAAACAATAATTTTATAGTTATGTAGTTTCCATAGTAATTCTCAAGATATATCTTAATAAAATAGTATAGCGTTCAGAAGTTCTATCTGTGTGCCCTTTTTCCTGGTTACTGCAAAAGGAGTTACGTGTTTGTTTTTATGACGTGTTTGACCGCGATCAAGGCGTTTGTAGAGCGAACCGCAGCCTCGCATACATCGTTTCAATGAAAACATATATTTTAAAAATATCCTTTATTTTGTGTATACTATTTATAATATTATATTCATTTATTATTATTATTTCTACCGCCAATAATAAAAAATGATATAAATAAAGAAAAATAAATTTAATTAAAATGATCATATAGTTCAAATGTATATGTGCCTAAATATAATGCCGCCCGGATGCATTTGATGTCAGTATTTTTTTGGAAAAGCCTGTTGTTGATCCTTATAGATTAGTTTGAAATATTTATGTCCAATTCCATCAAAGCAGTTCAGCATTTGAACCGTTTAAATTCGATTCAAATGTGGAACTGCTTTGACGGAATCGGGCATTTTCATGTGTGTCACATGATAATTCACGGGATTCCATGTGACGTAGCGGAGAGAAAGTTGGTATTTATCATATTATACGGTTCGATGGTAACACTTTAAGTGCCTGGCTATTATATATGTAAATTAAAAAGTAGAATATGGTTAGAAAAGTGTTTTAAAAAATAAAGCTAATGGCAAGTCTAAAATAAAATGGACGTTTTTTTCATTGGTTTTCTTTTCTTTTAAATTTCACGTTGATTTAACGCTAACAAAATTGGCATTTCATAGAAATTATCAAAATCAAAATTAAATCAAATATTAATTGAATATGGTGTTTTAAATATCACCTTACCTTATTTTAATTCAATTCAATCCATCATTTTATTTTATTTAAATTTTTATACCTTTCTATAAAAAATATATTTTTTTAAACATTTCAACTTTTACAAAATTGGAAAACCGATAAATACTATTTGGTCGTTTGTGCCCAAACACGGTTCAATGGTTAAAGGAGCAGTCATTATAGAATAATAACCCTAACCGAATATTATTTTATTAGATTAGATTAAATAAAAAAATTGCACCTAAATTTTGGTATGGAGTTTTAAAGAATACAATTATATCAGGTCTGATCTAAATTGTAGATTTTGGTATATCTAAATAAAACAGATCGATTCAAAAATAGCCCTCTTGGCTCTTTAAATTTAAACCATTATAATTTTTAAAATGTAAGGAGAAATTTATGGCTCTCAACTTATGGTTTTTACACCTTAGAGGAAATTGTATTAAATTACTTTGTTTCTCTTTAAACCCAAATATAAAAATGTTTTTTTGAATAATAAACTGAAACTCTTTTGTTTGCCGTTACAGTATATTTGTCTATGCGTATACCTAAACCTATGCATAATTCATATGTCGCATGTGCCAGTGTATGTCTACACAACATCATATTCATTGAAAATAATGTTATTACATCAGGATTATGCTTTTACAACACGGAAAAATGCACTCATGCACGGGTCGCGTTCTAATATTAAAAAAACAAACAAAAGCTGATCGAATTTTCCGCGATTTATCCACTTTCAAGCTCCAAGCTCACTGTGGCGTGTGTGCGACCATTGTAAAAGCCACAGTACGGATATGCATTCGAATTTCTTTATATAGTATAATACCCGGTGAGGGGAAGGGGTGTGGTGTCGTGATGGCAAAGCGTTGAGCGTGCAGGCAATTGAGTTTCATTAAAGGTTTTTTAATGGAACTTAAACGCGTTCAACCATAAAATGTAGCCAAATCAAAGTGGTTTAACTTACATTAGTTGTAATCTATAACTACGTATATAAACTTATCGACAATACACGTAGTTCGTTTATCATCCTATATAAACTTTCCTCTCAATACAGAAATGCATAAAGTCCTGCTAAAGTTTCACTGAAGCTTCGAAAGGCGTGAGTGCCGCAAATTTAAGTAGAATTAATCGTACCAATTACAAACTCTGTCCGATCCCATTAAAAGCGTAGTTTGCAACACTCGCCGGAGCTTTTAACGTCCTTGATGGAATAAACACTGCGCGCCACCGTGCGAATGATAAATGGGAAATGCATGCTGGCATAAAGCCGCGTTTGAAATATAAATCAATCGTAATTATTCGACTGTGTGAACATTTGCGAAAATTACTCATCTATAATTTCGAATTTATACATGAAATGCATACATGTACTTATTCCGTGAAGGCCGGGCGTTTATTTTATATATACATTTTCATTTATTGGGATTTTATAGAACTCTTTTTAATGTATAGATTTACCTATAGAAAATATTTTTCAATCATTATCATTCATGATGGTAATAATAATAATAATAAAAATGAATTTTATTTTTTCTAAAATTTAAATTTATGCATGAATCATTTTAAAAGAAAAAGACTTGATAATTTTACACATATTTCTCATTAAAATTTAAAAAAGTTTTCCATTTATTTTTGTTTTGTTTTAGATATTATGTTATCTTTTTATAATGTTCGATTACTATATATATTTATATTATATACACTCTATAATGAACACGCTGACGTGGTGAAGGTTAGCTTAGATTTTATAAAGTACGTAAATTTAATCACAAAATTATCGATGTATTGTATTTTTTATTCATAAAATTATTCAATAAAATATGGCTAGTAATTACAATTAATTATACAAACAATTATTAAGGTATTAAAAATTGATTTGAAAATATGTATTTAATGAAATTTTTATTATTATTATTATTATTATTATTATTATTATTACCTTGAATTAATGGCTTATTAGCACATATGTTAGTAGGAAAATAGTATACAAAAAACATTAGGGTATTTATGATTGATTTGAAAAATCTGTATTTCAAAGAAAAAAGAAAATAGTTTATTAATAATAATCTCATCAAAAGTCATTTAAAAAAGTCATATAGTCAATCAGAAGTATTACCTTGATGTAATGGTTAATAAGAATATTGAAAGAAAATGTTATGCAAAAAAACAATATTTTTAAAAAAATTGATTAAATAACTGTATTTTAACGAAAAAAGGATATAGTTTATTATTAATAGGGTACGAAAGTTCTTTTAAAATAGTTGTATGAAGTTTATTATTTATAATTGCATGAGTATTTCCGTCTTAAAATACCATTTTTTTGACAATTCTTTGATTTAGCTTGTCACGCCTAACTGATCATTTATATTTTTTGTCCAAAACTAGTCAAGGTGCTGTTAAAACGTTTGTAGACCCCATTTAAGAAATTAACTTTTTTTAAGCATCCTCATCCAGACTATTTTAGAACTAAAACAATAATCTTGAATGAAAATATGGCGTCCAATTTAGGTTACACTTTAAAATTCAATATTGTCAACTAAATAATTGAAAGTCTTTACTTTCTAGCGGGTTATTAGAGTTTTTAGAGCATATTTTATTGTCGATTATATTAAGGTGCACACTATTTTATTTTAGGAGCAAATTTTTTTTTAATTACAATTTTTTTTTTTAAAGAAGCACATTTTTTTAGCGATTTATTTAAATTATAATTTAAAATTATATTATACCCACTGACGCGTATTGGCACTGACAGGGAACCATTCGGATTGATTTCAGGATTTATACCCAAAAACTGTTTTTGTATTATTGTGTAGATCGTTAATGGCTAAAATTCATAAAAAACATTGTGTCATATTTCCCTTATATTTTACTTCTAAACAATACAATTCTTTGGTCTGAAAACACATGAATTTGATACATAATAAACTTAGATACGAAATGGACCAGTTTTTCTATATTAAAACTGTTTTAATAACTCGATACGTCAAATTTGACTGCTTGTTTTCAAAAGAAGTTCATTACAAAAACATTACCTAACTTCTCCACTAGAGTATTATTTAGGAATGCATTGTCATCGATCACGAGTTTAAGCACTAAGTTTCAGCTCGATTGATTGACGGGATGTGGTATAGTAGTCCTTTAAAGATCTTGACAAACATACAAAAGTCAAGGTAATAAAGAAAGTTTTCGATTTTAAAATACATCATAAATACATCTTCTCGTTTTTAAAAAAGTAGCAGAGTTTTCAATAAAAAAAATTAAAACCAGGTACAAGTACAAAAATTCTTATTCTATATATGACCTAAGAGACGAAATCTTCTTTTCGGGCTCTCTCTATATATACCTATGTGAATATTTCTTAGTAAACTAAATAAGATTATATACGATTTATCAGCTGAGGGCAAACCTCATTTAATCATAGTAATTTTGCAGACTAGGGCGGGCTATATTTAAAACGAACATTTGAATGTCAAACCCCTGAGGTTTTTTTCGACATTGATTAAATAACATGAAATCTACCCCATGAAATAGACCCCATAATATTTTATTTACACAACAACAATAATCTTTTTAATCTTTTTTTAACAAAACACAAAGCGAAGAAGAGATTATGGGAAATTTTTACAAGGTATAGTTTGCCTGTTCCCAACTTTAATTGGAACAAAAATATATATCTCTTGAGTTTTCATACCGATTTTGAAGAAAAGGCCCTCTTTAAAATTATACCTAATCAAAAAAAAAACAACCTTAATGTTTATCATTTATAACCAGGCCTGTGCAACCTAAATCCCTCTACGAAATTTTTTTTGAAAAACTATTTCAAAATAATCAAAAATAAAAATCAAATTCATTCAAAATATTAATTTTACTCGATTTTTCAGATTTGAATCTGAAAGAAAAAGAGGAATTTACACACATATGTAAAATTAAATGCATAAATGGTTCTGGATTATCGGATATGTTGACCATGTCAATATAGTCTCTTAGCTTGTTGTGATTGGAGGAAATCCAGCTAAAGGTTACTAGCAAGGGCGGCTGAGGTTTCCTGTAAGTCTTTATAGCAGAGGTGAACATTTTTTGGAAGAACTGAGAAACAGAATCTTCCTAGTGCTCCTTCTTCCCATACTTTATTGACCATGTTTTGTGAGTCTTTTTCTTCCAGTTGATACTTTAGCTGAGCCTCTCCGTTGTCTTTCGACCATTGTGGCTAGGATCCACAATAATTGTACCTGTATTCCAGCATCGCTGAGGATTCTCAACCTTTCATGACATATGGTTAGAGACTTTGCCATACTGCCTGATGCTATTGTGAACTGGCCGGTTTGGAAGTGATCTTCTACATATTTGCAGGTCAATACAATGCTGGTGGAATAAATTGAGCAGATCCGTCCGTGTAAATTACTACGCTGTTTAAAGTGCAATGTTTTATAATTTGCAAAGATACTCGGAGTTACCCTTGAAACTTTTTCTATTTATTTTGGACACTTTTTTTGACCTTATTGTTTTTTTTTGGTACAATTTTGATATTTGGTTTTGTTTTTTACATCAACAAAGGATCAAAGAATGATAGGTTCGATTAAAAATGTATCCAAAACTGCTTGGATAGGTTTGTAGGTGATTATTTATAAATTCCAAAACTACTTTCCGTGAAATAGTAGTTTCGAGATATCTAAAAAATGCTATTTTCCATACATTATACGTTATATAGCAATATAGTAACAGATTCGCCTGATTGCAAAATTGATATATTCAGTGCGATTACTCAATATATACCAATCTCAATATGAATTTGACTATGGTTTAAGATCTTTTTTTGCTTTATTTTTTAAAGATTTTGACGGTTTTTATTTTGCAAAAAATGTATGGAACCATTATAAAAAAATCATGTCGCGGGCTCAGCAAATCACCTTGACGGGCCGCGGTTGCTACCATAGTGTGAACCGATTAAAAAAACACGACCTCGGGCGGACTCTAAATTATGTTCAAACAATCTGAAAAAAACAAAAAGGCCCTCATGAGCGGGAATCGGACGACATTTCAATAATAAGGACCAGTCTAATACAGAGGCGCCATTTAAGGGACAGAGGGTGGCTGTGTCACCCAAGATTTTCAATATATTTATATCTAAATCATTTACGTATATTTTGATAGGATAAAACCACATATTAAAGTAGAGTTAAAATATTGTGATGCAATATTATATATATATATATATAGACCTTTTTCGTTTTTATTAAAATTAAAAGGAATTTAAAATATTTTTTTGTTACTTCCTCCAAGATTTTTTTGAATTAGCGCCACTGGCCTAAAATATACACGTATAATCTCTTAAGCGTATTCTTACCTATAAATCTGGGTCCTCTAGCCCTCTCCGCGTAAACTAAAGCTATAGCACCTCTACGTTACCACAATATGAAACTCTACTCAACTCCACCCTAATCCAAGACGCCACTGAAAATGCATATCAACTCGAACTCGTATATGTGAATGTGTGTTGTAAGGCAGAGTTCTATGACTCCACCATGGTCCACGTACAGTATACATTCTCGTATATGGAAAAATCATTTAGAGGAACAGACGACGGATAAATATTGTTATACACACAATATCCATACATACGACGTAGGAAACCCATTCTCTATTCCCCAATATACATACATACTTATATCATATATTATTCTGTTATAAACATATATCATATATATATGAATATTATGTTTACGACTATATATGCAAACTATGTGTATACATACATGGATGCTTATGCGAGGCGCCCTTGCAATGGTTTTGAAAGTGTTGACTTTTCGGGACACGAGCTCTCGAGTTTTACATCGAATTCGCATGTATAAACTTATTTACGTGGAAATGTGTCTCGTAAAGAACGCGAATGATAAACATAAACGAAATACATTTTTTTCTTTTCGTTGCCGCCACGCGCACCCGCCCACCGCCTCCCATCGCTGAGCTTTTCGTATTTATACGAAGAATGTCTGGCAAGATATGAATCGCGAGTTCTTTTTTGTGCGTAATAAATCAATTTATGGCATTGTACACGTATTACGTTATTATACAGATTGTGCACAGAAGACAAAGCAAAGGGGCGATGCGGCGGACAAAGAGCAAGAAGATAAGCAAAAATACTCCTATTTACCATACATTTTTTATTTTATATATTTTTCGAGAGAAAAGGATGCGCGCGTAAACGCAGACAGGCAGACTTTCGATTTAATGTCGTTAGAGCCAAAGAAAAATGGGTGTACTACACGCATAAAATGTGTCGAGCCCAGGTGCGCTGATCCTGGGGCACGTGAGCTTTCTTGCGTGGTATCCAATACGAACGTATTATGAGTATACACACATGAAGCCTAACGATTGTTAATGGATCTTGGGTGCAGTTGACAGGTAATGCTGCCATCCATTTAAAAAGCTATATCCAAGAATATAGATGATATTAAAATCTCATTTTTTTTGTGAAAAGAAGAGGAAAGCTAATATCATGCTGATGGCTAGAAATATCGAAGGAAATAGTTTGAAATTTTAGATTTTTAAGATAATATTTTTTCAAGTACTGCAAAACACTGTTTTCGTACTCATAATAAATGTCCTTTAAATTAATCAATCCCATCACAAAATATATGCTATAAACATCTAACATTTATAATGTATAAGAAAACATATTGAAAGTAAAATTTCAAATCATTCTGCCCAAAAAATCATGGGTGGGTCAAGTTCGCCCAATATCCTATGCAAATAATTCATGGTTAACATATGTAAGAAACTATAAAGATATGAGGACCATTTCAGCAACAAAAACAAGTCTAGCACGTTTATAGGTCCCCAGTGGCACATTTCCGAAAGTTATTTCTCTGGATTCTCGTACGCTAAAAAGGACATCTGTGCCAATCTGTAATTTGCTTCGCAATGTTATATATGAGTGAGACATATATAAGATCGTGAATTTTATAGACGGTTTGTAAATTTGGTTTTTGTATGTGTCAATAGTATAGGTTCTAACGTCACACGCCAGAGCTAAGTTCCATCCTATGATGTATCAAGGCCATAGCATAATAAAATGTGAATGCAATAGTTCTCGCGACCTTTGAGCTAAATGGTTTTGAAAAAGTTGAGTTCAAAATTTGAAGAACTTACAACTTTTTTTACATTTTTTATTTTTTATTCCTATTAACTTTTTTTTATTTTATCTTATATAATTTTATTCTATTTTTTCTCTTTATAATTAAGGTAAAAATAGCAATAAAACATTATTTAAGAAAGTATTTACTACGATGGCTGGTAATTTCAGAATATTTCAAATTATCATATAATAATAAAAATACTTATCAAAAAAAAACAATTCTTTATTTGTTTGGCGGATTGAGTAATTTGCAAAATATGAATTTGCCAAAACAAGATTTGGCGTAAAGTCAATGTCAATGTTATAGAGCCTATTTCAAACGGAGGGTACAATATATCAGGAACATTTTTGGAGTGACGAACGTTTCTATGCTCCGGTCTGTTACGTTTCACTCACACGTATATTTTGGCTAAAATCCTAATAAATTACATGACATTTAAATAGCTTCTGCTTGCATAATATGCAGATTCCGAAGGTCTACATTTCTTATGTACAATGTTTTTTGAAAGCTATGACGGTTTCGGAGGTAAACGCTTTTGAAAGCGTCTGTCAAGTTACAGGAATTGAGAACTGAATTTGGAGTTTGTTGGACATTTTAAAAAAATCTGTGCATTTTCGAAATCAAATGAAAATATTTTCCATTATGTTAAAGTTAAAGGACGAAAAAAAGATAAAAAATGAAAATGAAAAATGAAAACTTTTTTTTTAATTTTATGTATATTTATATACGATCTGTTACGTTACATACAAAGTCTGTCATGTTACTGTTATTTTCTAAAATCAAGGGCTATAAAAAGCCCAAATTATATAACTAAATAAAAAATAGAATAATATAGAAAAATATTATTTTATTTTTATTTTTTTATTCTTATTTTGAACTTTATATTAAATTATTTAACTAAAATTCGTAAATTGAGATTCTTTTTTTTTAGAAAGGAATCTTATTTATAAATCGACTGATTGAACGTATTTGTATTTTACCTCAGAGTTTTTCTCCAGACAATACTTTTGTAATTGTCTTCAATATTTCGAGTCCGCTGTTCTTTTGACATTAGTATTTTTTCTACAGCTTCTGCTTGTTTTTTAAAAAAATAATTGAAATATACACTAAAAATGAACATTTGTCAAAATAATCTAAAAGAAGTATTAACAAGTAGGTCTTAAATTGATTGAATTTGTATAAAACGTTTTTCCGCCTTACTCATATGAACATGCGGTTGCCCAACAATAAGAAGGTAGAGCTTTTTTATGTTGCCCTCCCAAATTATAATATATAATATATTGAATACATATAAATAAAAGCCTTTCTAAGTTAAATCTGTAAATCTATTATCTGTTATGAGTGCATCCATTGTTTATATATTAAACGATGAGAAATTATTTTAGATCCCTTGAATTCTTCTGAATTAGTTGGCACCAGGATACGACAATTTATATAATTTTAGTCATGTACGATGACGACTCGAATCATCCAAAATTTTACGGTAAATTCTTACACCTGTAATGTTCCTTTGGAATTTAAAATCACTGAAATTATGCAACGGAACCAGACTTTTCGTTTAAAAACTAATACCGAACGTGATTGAAGCAATAATAATTTGCGGTAAATTTAAAGGAGAAGGTTAGCTGATTCCGCGTTTCTATGATTTCTACCAATTTGCCCCTCAATTTGTAGTGACTGCAGTTTCCAGTGCGCCTTGCCTTTCAACAAATCCCAAGAGAAATCGCTAAGTTTTACTGAATTAAATTTGAAAAATCCATGGAGGGCAAAAATAATTGTTCATTTTTGCAGCAAATGGAGAGACCAAAATTATTGTTTAACCACTAGCTTTACGATAAAATATCAACAAAAAATATTTTCTTACTCCAACTAAAAATATAGAAAAATATGTAATTTTTTAATTTTTGTACCAAATGCGTATAATAGCATTATAAATTATTGTATTATTTCATGTATTATTGTTACACTATCATATGTATATTTAATCCTTTTTTATTGAACATCGAAATGATTAAATAAAAATGATCAGTTGGGTAAAACCGTTGACGGCACTTTATTAAAAAAATATTGATGTTAAAATCAATAAAAAAATTTTGATTTATTATTCAACTAAGGTTCTTACTCAAATAATAATGTCATAAAACATCATACCCTAGGGGACGTAGGTTCGATCCCCGGTGGACATGATATTTTTCAAAAAAGATTTTTCATTTGTTAGGCTTGGTTAGCGTTCACTGGGCCTCTGGGCCATCATCCAAAAAGGAATGTATAAAAGCTTACTACAGAGCTTTACAAAGGCGGCCAAGACCAGCACTGGCTGTGTATGCCAGAAATTGTAAATTTATTTTATCTAAGCTTTATTAGTTTTTTTCAATATTTTTACTTCTATATAGAAAACTATTCCGTTCCATGCTATATCACATGCAAATCTTATTCAAACAGAAGTTGTTCTACTGGGTTGTTTGAGTGGGTCTCCCACG
This sequence comes from Bolitophila cinerea, assembly GCA_010015015.2. Classification (NCBI taxonomy): domain Eukaryota; kingdom Metazoa; phylum Arthropoda; class Insecta; order Diptera; family Mycetophilidae; genus Bolitophila; species Bolitophila cinerea. Next base: position 11,993 of record JAAAKO020079600.1, on the reverse strand, counting down.
TCCCCGACATAAACTATATCAATACAATATACATGTATGTATACGACAAACGCGTGTCCAAATGAATTTTATTTCTTATTCAGAAGATGAAATAAAAGCTCATTCTATATAATGTATGTTATATACGTTCATGGATATCGCATTATAGTACTATTGTATATGTTGTGGGACGCATAAGGCATAAGGTACATTGCGTGTATAGCGAGAGTTTGTATATGTGAGTGTGTGTCTGTAATAGGGGTCGGATGGCGTATTTTGTGTTATGTGTTTCGTGAATATGCTGTATTACATGATATCTCACGTACGCCAGAGTAAACACACACACACACGCACTAACACATAATATAGTATAAGCTCGGGGGTGTGGATAATGCGTGTCATTCGACCGAGGTGAACTTCACGTTATCAGTGCTTTGTCACGCCGAACATACCGAATATTATATATATATATATATATATAGTATTAACATAATATAAAATATAACAAACGAGAGGAAACCACACACGAAACGCCCATCAGTTTCTCGTGCAGCTACATATATATATATATATATATATTACCTGTATTACCTGTGAACGTATTTTCTTATATATACTCATTTTCGCGAACTAAACTTTAGAATATTAGAGGGGTGGTTCTGGTGGAGGCTCGCACCTGCATAATTAATGAATATCATTAATATGTGGACGGAAATAGTTATATGTTTGCACACACACACGCATATACTTATACATTCCGATGCGACATGGTAGCGGAAGGACGTGATAGAACGCACACAAGGACCATTGGCTTTTCTGCGGGCTCTTTCGTGTAATTTATAGATTTAATTTCAAAGTTTAAGTAGCCGGGGTAAACGGAAAGTTGACTTGCGTGCTTGTGTGGGTGAATGTGCCGCCGAGATTTCCGACACAACTTATGGTTTATGTATAATTTTGACCTAACATTTTTGAGTTATTAAACAAATTAACACACGACGCACGCAATCTTGAGAACTTACTAATATAAGTAATCCTACTAATTGCACTGCAAATATAATTCAGTGGATTTCTGAATTCTAAAGATAAAATTATGTTCGGTTTGTTTGGGATTCTGTTCGAGGGTATTTATATGTCTATCGCTGTATTTTGCGCTTTGTTGTGTTCGTGTGGTTTTAGTAAACTTGAAATTTGTGTATTTCCACATTTGCCTGAGAACAGGATTGGATATTGGATCCTAATTTAAGCATTTATACAACTTATGCCAAGAAGCCTTTAAAAGCAGCTTTTAAGACTCCTTATATTCAATATCCATACAGTTATATAGATATCAATAGAATAACGTTTGATTTAAAACAATTAAATTGATACTATAAACTAAAATGATGGAGAATATAATCGTGAAAATATTTAACTGAATAATTGACCAAAAATATATATAAATTAATCTATTGAATGATCGAGCTTTCATAATAATCTAACAATAAATTATGGACAAAAATATTTTGGAGCCAAAAATCATTATGATCGAAAAAGAATGATTGAGACAAATATATTGCATCATCTCGTATGGTAGATAGGGCGGCATGAAATAGACCCCAAAACATTTTCAGTATACAACAACAATCATGTGCTGCGCAAGCCCAGCACTCTTCTTTTTTTAACAAAAACACAAGAGAAGATGAGAGAAAATAGATTTTGGGAGATTTTTACAAGGTATAGTTTGCCTGTCACCGTAGATAGTTATATCTTCGGTATCACTCGGTTGGCCAAAAACCGATTGGCCGAATTTCGATTGTTGAATCACGATTGGCCAAATGATGCGATTGGCCAAATTACTATTGGTTAATCGTGATTTGGCCAATTTTAGTACATTCATATGTCTTATATTTTATATATTATATATCTCGTTAACAATATTTTTAAGCTTGGATTAAAATAATTTGTACAGTAACATCCATGTGGGACAAACGCAGGTCTCAATCTGGACATATTGTGCTTATAATAATTGATGTATTAATCAAAAAAATAATTACATAGGTAAATACCGTATTTAAAAAACAACTTCGTTAAAATATTGAATAATGTTTATAGTAAAAATATTTTATAGGAAATATTCTATATAATAATCGATTTAATAATCGCTCGCATTTGCAAACTATGTTCATTGTAGTTCATTGAATAATTTAATAATTATCGATCCAAATATCGAGTGAATAATTGAGCTAATGATAAAGTGTAATAATGGACTGACTGTCGAAAACCAATAATCAAATTAAAATTGAATAATTAATGATGTGTGATCAATATATGGTATAAAAATCAATTGTTTGACAAATTCTAGGCGATTGAATGAAGATTGAGGATATTTTTTTAATTTAAATAAAAAAGTGAGCATTTTAAACAAATAATGTTATCACCATTTTTTTGATACTATACTTACATTTTTGTTATACAATGAATACATTTTTATTATCACAAATATATTTTTGTCACAAAAAAAAGATTTTTGTTACAAAAAAATAAAATTTTGTATGTGAATTTTTGATTTTTTTGTAACATTATTTTATATGTTTGGGTACATTTGTTTTGGAACAAACATGTTTTTTACATTAGTTATTTATTTTGGGCACCATATTTATTTTTTCATGTGACAATATTAATTATTTTTTTATTTTTGGCACTCTTTTGTAGTTACTAAATAATATATAAATTGATTAACTTTTTTTTTTAGTAAATAAATAAGATACTGGTTGACTAAAAAATCTATCAAATAATCTTAGAAATTATGAAATTCGAATGTAGATCTACCAGCGTAGATAAATATGAAAACATTTATGAAAAAGCTTTTACCGTCCGTCCGTCCGTCATCTAGTATCAGGGGCCCAAACATTACGTTCTAGAGAATTGAAATTTGGAACACAGAAAAAAAAAATTGTTAGAATTGCGGAATTCATTTTAATAATTACGCAGGGCTTTTTTGGGGCAAACATTTTTTATACAAATTTGCTTATAGCTATCTCAAATGGCCTATTACGACATCTACATTATTTTTAGTAGATAGTAAATAAAAAATAAAAAGAAATGGACGTTTTTTTTTAAACACTAAACAGCTAACGCAAACCCTTGTGCGGTAAATTTGTTTTTCCAATGATTGTTTTCGCTCGATTTTATCATCCACACACGTAGTTTTTTAGGATTAATTTTTCAGTTATTTGATGCCTGAAAGGCATTTTATATTTTAAAAAATTTTAGCTAGAAAGTTTTAGGATTAATTTTACAGGATTTTGATTTTAAGCAATTGGCTTTTAAAATATCAATTTGTGGGAAATTTTGATGGGTAAAATCTGATTTTTAGGGTAAAAATGTAATTTTTAATTTTATTCAAATAAAAATTAATGTAAATTTGAATTTTCTCGCTTGAACGTACGATTCAAACACCAACTCAAATGAAAGCTCTGTCTAAACAGGATCATTCACAATCTGACCGTTGGATAGTGTAAAGCTTAAAGCTCGCAAACCGGTTTTTGTCCGCACGTGCACCGCACCACAGGCACAGACGCGCACTTACTGAGCATGCGCTCCTCGGCGAGCTTGAGAACCGCAACAAAAGCAAATGTTCAAACTAAACGGCGGGCGGGAGACGCGGTGGTGTGCGGTGCTCGGCGAAACTATAAACCGAAAGCAACGCGCTCGGATCCAAACTCATTTCTGTACGGTGACTTGTGTGAAGCGCTCGTGTGTCTTTAAAGTTGTCCTAAAAGCTAAAGCTAACACATACACAGACACCAGTCAGCTTATTTGAAAGTCAATTTGATATTAACGGTACTTCCGCCACTAGTCTGTGTTGTGTGTTCGGTGCGAAAGCTTCAGAGCTTCAGTCAGTCTATTTTCCCAGAACCCTTTTTTGATTGAGCAGATTCCGTCCGGTGTTTGTGTTGGATTAACGCAGCGCGCCACAAAGCGAATCAGGTATGTGTGTGTGTGCATGTGTTTGTGAGCTTTGAGACTTTCTTTGTTAGTTTTCCAGAAAATAATTCGTTTATAAAGATAATAATTTCAATGATCCTAAAGAGTACGTACCTGTTAGTTAATATAAATCACCCACGATTTAAAAATCACTTTCAATGTTTCATTTTGCAGCCAGTCCCGGGTGGGCTGCTTTTACGTAACGATTTTGTTGTCTCTGTGTGTGTGTGTGTTTTGTATATGTGTGTACCTTTTTATAGTGTATGTATACTGTATACTGTATATACTCGAATCTCGCGCCGCGCGTGTGTGCATGTGTGCGTGCATACACCTTCTAATTATATACCTGTACAAAGCACTTCCTTGTCTGTGGAACAAGTACATGGTATTTGTGGAGTAACACCTTTTGTATGTACACATAATATTGTATATTATATACGTATACGCTCACACTGTATGTGTGTGCGTGCGCGTATATTTTCATTTCCTCTTTGAGAGCGTTATAAATTATTATGAATATAGGCTTTTCATGTTTATTTTATCGTACAGAAGATTTTTACATGAACCGTATGATACATTTATAAATATACTTATTTTTCTAATACTTATAAAATAGAAGATAAATGTTTATACATACATAGAAATGGGGCAAGACACGCATGTAGAAACGATAATACGTGAGCATTCAATAAACAGAGTGCTTATATACTTTGAGATTATGTATACTGGGTGTAAGATCTTAACTCTTTACGAGCATCTTATACCAAAAACTCAAGCAACATAAAATATATAGACATGTTTATGATTTGTTTGGCCAATTTTTTCGCGCTTACTTTTATTAAAAAGGTAATTGCGTTTTGCAAAGTATCGCTCGCAGGCGGCAGCACCAAAGAACACGCATCGGAAATGATTATTTATTTGCGTTATGCGGATATAAAGTGTATTTCCACCGGTTTTCCGCGTACATTCCCGTATGCGCGCCTGAACATTGTTTTTTCATGTTGTAATTACGCAGGTTTTCGGAACATGATTTATGAGCTTGCAAATGAATACATAGCTATATGTTATATTTGCTTTTGCAGATGATTGATCTATTTAACAGTAGGTTTCCCACTGCTGTCCTGCTGGGGGGAGGGGGCGATGACTGTATATGTATTTTTAATCTGTCAGGACACATATGGAGCCACAAACGTAAATTTTATGGCGGACTCACCCACCGACCACCAGTGACCCAGATTTTAGTATTCCGAATTGATTTTGTATAGATGTGATACAAATGTATAGCACAACAGTTTTCAGTTCTAGGTCATCGGAGAAGTTTGTTGCAAAAATGACATTGCACATTTTAATGCATTGTTTTTTTTTAATTTGTTTTATGATTTTAATGTTTTACGTGATCAATATTCTGTAATATAAAATATTTTTTTTTTTTACTAAAAATGGTATTTTTTGATTATTATCTTAAAATCGGTTTAAACTATAAAAAAAACTAATTAGAATTTAAATAAATAGTTTTTAAATAACAAAGAAAAATAATTATATATAGAATATAGATTTTATTGGTTTTCCTAGTAAAAATCAAATAATTTATTTAAAAAAGGTTTTTTTAATCTGAAAAATATAATAGGTATTTCATAAACAACATGGCAAATCTCCAAAATAAATATATTTCGAAGTAAAATAAATTAAATTTTAAAAAACTAGAGCGAATAAATAATGTGAAATACTATTTTTGTATTTACATTTGGAATTGTGTCCTCATTTTCAAAATACAGTGACCAACGAATGTAAAATTTAAATAAAATTATCTTGAATAGTGGTTTATAAAAGGCTCAAATTTTCAAACATACGAGTAGTTTTAGATATTGAATTGTCATTCGAAATATTTCTTTTCAAGTTTTTAATTTAAAATTATTCTACTAGTATTATTATATACAAAAAGATACAAAAATATTAAAAAAACTAACCCTTACAAAACAGATTTTTAGGGCAATTCCATTTTGTTCAAAATTTAGTATTGACAACGGTTTAACCCTTAAAAAACCAAATTGTTGTATAGAGAACTATCGTGTAATATTATTTCCAGCTTAATCGCGGGAGACAACCGGATGCCGGAAAGAAGTCCAATATTTATATTTAATAATAAATAAAGATTACTTCATTCGCCAGAATACAAATTAGTTTTCAATTGTTTTTTCCATTTTTTTTTTACAAAAACCACTTACTAAATAAAGTTATTGTTAAAAAAATATTATTTATGTTTTGGGTTTCTCACTTGAAGAACATTTTTTATATTATAAAATAGTATTTAATCATTAACATTGTTGGTTAAAATTAAAAATAAGAAAAAAAAATAATTGTAAAAATTTTGAAACTATGTAATTTTTATAGAAATTACAAATAAATTATTAAAAAGAGTTCAAATTTTAAAAAATTGAAAAATTACACCCAAAAAAACTGCGTACAAAAAAAGTATTATGGAAGAATTTTGTAATCTTGAATTTCGTAAAGGAGCTATTACATGTAATAATAGATGAGATGAAAGATTGTATTCATGTTAAAGTGCGAGTAAAACAGCAATATCGTCAGCATTAGTGGAACTACGTATGTATTGCTGTCTGCTTGTTTGTCTGAGCAGACGAAAATTCTGCCAGACACAAATGCATTTACATGATATATCAGGTAGTGCACTTATTGTTTGCATACATACACAAATTTTTATGGATGTCAAATGTCAAACGACAGATGTCAAATGTCAGATGTCAAATGTCAGATGTCAAATGTCAGATGTCAAATGTCAGATGTCAAATGTTTCTTTGAGAGCCGGGTAAAAATATTTGTTTGGTATGTTTTTTATTTTTTTTTTAATATTAATATAAAATGTAGAAATATCTATTATAAAAATAAATTTAAAAAAATAACATAAATGAAAAAGTTCTACTAATTGAGCCTTTTAATTTTGTCCATCCGTAATTGGAGGAATTTTGCCTGGAGGCTTTATCTTTTAAACATAACCCTATTTCAGAGGAACTACAAGATGAATCGTTTTGTTCTGAATTAATAATATTGATATATTTTTTTTCAACTTTAGAAAACAATTATTCGTCTATAATATCTTAAAAAATATTCTCGAAAATATCAGATGATATTTTTATTGAAAAATATTAAATCTAAACCACCGATTTGGGATATTCAGAAGAAATAATATAAAAATAGAAATACAAAACTGAATTTAAAAAAAGCAGAATTTTGAAAACCAAAATTCTGTTTACCTAAAACAAACATGTTTTTAATTTCAGAACCTTTTAAGAAATAATATAAAAATAGAAATACAAAACTGAATTTAAAAAAAAGCAGAATTTTGAAAACCAAAATTCTGTTTACCTAAAACAAACATGTTTTTAATTTCAGAACCTTTTATATTACATAATTTGTTTGTTTGTTTTGTTTGTTTTTTTTTTAAATTAATAATAACTTAATTTTTTGAAATTTTGAGATATGATTTTCTTTGTCAGTCTCTGCGGGTGTGTTTGTTTTGTGTCAGTGTTGTCCTTTTTTGTAACTTGAAAATATAAATGATATTTTACCATTTTGAAATAATAAATAAATAATGAAATCAAGAAAACACTTTAGCCGGAGATGCGTTGTTTCGACTTCTGCGCGTCGTGTCGTGTGGTGCGAATATTAGGGCAACTATAAATATGTCCAAAAAACTGTATAAATTCTTAAAATATGACCTAAACACCTTAAAATATTCACATTCAACTTCAAAGTATGCACTTATAAAAAATTATTAAACAAAAACTTTTAGATAAACTATGTTGTAATAAATCAATATATATTTTAATGCTTTGACGGTTTGTAAATAATGACAAAAGTTTGGCACTCTGATGTCACGAAAAATCTTGCCAAATGGAGTAAAAATTACAAATGCGCTTATCCAAATATTTTCTGATTACATTGTTTGGCATTCTGTCATAAAAGTGTTATTAATCATTTGGCACCATTTGTCAACAAACCAGTTTTTGCCATATGTAGACATATCATTTGCGAAACTAAAATTAGCATTGACAAACATTTTTTGACACATAAACCGTACACAATTTGTTTTTAAATTTAATAAAATATAATTTAAGCTTTTGTTTCTTCAAAATCGTTTTACTCGTACAAATAAAATTCGTCCATTTGTTTTATTATGAATAAACAATTTATAAAAAATTATTAAATAAATAAATAAAAGCTAACTGCAAACGTAAATTATACTCACAAAGATTTAAATATAGTATCAGGAATTTAACATATCGGCATTTTTGCTCTCGGAACTAAACGATAATTTTTTTCTTTTTGTGTCAAAAGTGTCATTTTAATTTTTCAATAAACACTACCACAACCTTTTTATATAAGCAATTTTCATGATTGAAGATTTTGAATTGTGGTATTTTTGCTTCACAGCTTAAGGCGTATACGCTGCTCGCGATTAGAGTACGTGTAATCCGGTTTCCAAAAATTTCAAGATAAATGATCGTGGAAAAAAATGTGTCGAGATTACATTTGACGTTTGTTGCACAGATGTTAAGTTGACATCTGACATGTATTGTTTATTTACAATTTTGCTTAGTTGTGTATATTTTTTTAGTGCACATCGACAGTAGTGCCACATAGATTATAAACTATGTGATTAGTACAAAAAAAATATACCAACTGATGATTATGATTATTATTTTTTTTATCAACAAAAGGATAAATTGACAAGAAACGTTAAGACAATTTTGTTGACCAATGATCTCACTAAAGTGCGGTTGTGAAAGAGGCAATCCACCACCATGTTGGTGTAGATTACTTTCACGTCGCTCTTGGCGTTGCATGCAATTTGAACGAAACATTTCTTAAAACCGTGTCAGTATGCGCTGGTTCCGGATCCGGCGTGCTCCATCATGCCGACGTCAATTTGTACATCACTGATGGTAACTTTATAGAATTTTGCATTAACATAGAGGTTTCACGAAACATTGTTTGCAGGTGAGATTTTGCATCATGATCTGCTATGCATCGTAACGTCACTGGGAACCTGTGTAACACAAGACACAAGACACGCTTTGCAACACAGCATATTTTTGAGCCCAATGAATTGTTTTAAATTACAATAATCTCTTTATAAAATTATAAAATTCTTTAATATTTATTATTTACAATATATTGTTTTTGGTAAAAAAAAAAAAAAATTAAAATAAACATTGATCATGGTAACAAACATTTTTCATTTAAATTTATTCTTTTGCTGTAAAAACAACAACTTTATCAAAAAGCAAATGAAACAAAACAAAAGCTCAACCACAACAACAAACGTCAACATTTCGCGTGAAATCATGTGCAGTACATGATTTCGCGTGGAATTGCATGTGGAGAGATTATGAGAGTGCGTTCGTACCACTGCGGCGAAGTTTGACAGATTCATAATCTTTTGTGTAATCTCAAGCTAATTTTTATATGATAATCTTGTGTAATCGCAAGCAGCGTATGGACCTTTACAGTGATATAAAGAATGGAATAGAATATCCTGCATGTGGCCCCCGCGGCTCTGGCGGCAGAACCTTACTCTTTTCACGAAATTTTCGATGAAGTTTTGGCAGATTTGCAGGTTTATCTCACCGATGACGCGATGGATTTCAGCTTTCAGCTCAGTAATTGTTTGTGGTTTATTCGCATAGTCCTGAGATTTAACAAAACGTTAAAGCGTAAGACCTCGGTGGCCAACTGACATCGAAATTTCGGGAGATGATTTAGTCCGGAAATTGTTCCTCCAATAAATGGATTGTTGTATGCGCGGTGTGGCGCGACCTCCATCCTGCTGGAACCACATGTCGTCCAGGTCTAGTCCATGCAATTGAGGTCACAAAAACTCAGTTATCATGTTGCGGTAACGCAAGCCGTTTACAGTCACAGCATTGTCAGCCTTATTTTCAAAAAACGGACCAATTACACCGCCCACCAAAAATCCGCACCAGACAGTGACTTGTTGGGGGTACATTTGTTTCTCATGGATCACATGCGGATTTTCTAAGCCCCAAACTCGACAATTTTGTTTGTAAACGAACCCGTTCAAATGAAAGTGCGCCTCATCGGTGAAGATGTTTTTTTTTTTCGAAAAATTGGCATCCAGTTCATTTTGCTCCAACAACCATTCAACGAATTGACGGCGCTGTGCATGGTCTGTTGGTTTGAGCTTCTGGGTCAGCTGAATCTTGCAAGGATGAAGGTTAGGCTTTTTCGTTAGAATTCGCTGCGTGGTGCTCCTCGAAAGTTGGAGTTGTTGTGAACGATGCCGAATTGATGTTCCCAGGATTTCGGCGACACTCTCGTTTACAGCAGCGATGTTTTCAAAAGACTTGCTGGTACACCGACGCATCCGTCTATAATCGATCCAGTTATCTCAAATGTATTGATCACTGAAGTTTCACGACCGAAAATTACGCAAAGTTTGCGAGCGGTTTCAGCGTTACTTTCCCATATTTGAAATGGGTTTTCACGATGATAACGCGTTGTTCTTTTGTGTAGCGCTCCATATTTAATAATAGGAACAATCTAATGACAGCTGTCAGGTTTCAGAGCTGCCGCTTGCCCAGAAAAAATGGCGCCAAATTTAAATCGGACACTCTTATTGGTACACCATTTATATAATGCCGCTTGTTTTTTTCCGTTTTTATAAAATGTGTGATTTTTAAATGCGAAATTTTCTTTTGGCGCGTAGTGATGCATTATGTTCATACTAAATAAAAATTATTATGATTTTAATAAGATTTTCAAACGCGGATAAATTTGCTGAGTACACGGTTTGTCAACATTGTGAACCACGTCTGACGGCAGAATGACGGGTTGAGTTCTAAACGTTTGTCATTATTGACAAACCGTGTTAAAATAAAAATAAAAATAAATCTATTTTAGTTATATATGCAGCGCATTAAATATTATAAAGAAAAGGTTTTACATTTAAAATTTTGAATTATTAATATTACCAAAATTAATCTTTAAAAAGTATAATTTCTTAAAAGACATTTATGTGTAGCGTAATCTAAATAACTTTGCAAAACAAATGGTTATACTTTTGGTTGCCCTGATGATTATATCGCTAAAATCACTTTCACGCAATTTCACGGCAACATCGCGCCATGCATGACAAATTTCATACCTAATACATAATCCATTTAATAAATCCCAAAGGGTGTTGCCGGTAACACGCATGAATTTGTTTTCCTATATATGCTAATATTTATATTACATAATGTAGTATTTTGTATGTTGTATACGTTGAATTTAGAACACTAAAGTTGGAATTTCCACACTGCCGCACATAATATTAATAGTGAACACGACATAAAAACATTATAACGATAAACTCCCATGCGTTTCAGCGTGTTTTAGCAATGGGGATGTATTTTATTTACTATATGATATAGTTATTAGTTCCAGTGTTCCTGTGTTCCTGTGTTCCTGTGTTCTCGCTCTGGTTCTCACCACAGACTCTAAAAAATTTCATTAGTCGTACGAGTAATGCTGTGTGCGCTCAGCGGGAATTGTTTTGCGTGCACTATGAAATACAAATAATAATATCTATGGGAAATTTACTCTGATGCATTTTAATGAATTCATTTGTTTAATATGCAAGCTTCCGCTGCGCACGAAATATGCACATTTGCCCAGTGCACTGGAAATATTTATAAATTGTATGCTTTCTGGACCACAAACAGAATGTGGTCTGCACCACACACTGTGTAATTGTATTTTTATAGAGCTTTAATGTTACTACGTTACGAAATATACTTTATTTATTATTTATTAACATTGAAAACATATTGTTATATACGTTTTATCTGGGTTTGATTAGCGATATTGCAAATTATGCCTTCTTTATTATTGTATACAAATAATTAATAAATTTAAAAAGCATAACATTTTTAATACGATGAGGAGTATATTATTGATTATGTGAATATAAAATTAAATATTTAATTATTAAAATATTGATGTGGTATAAAATATAATTAAATATA
>JAAAKO020079489.1:0-23082 GCA_010015015.2 Bolitophila cinerea | reverse complement strand
TATTTAATTTTTATGAAGCAGCTGTTGGAACACGTGTGGTCTCACGCTAGAATAAATATAAAATCTGCATGTTTGTTGTTTATAAATTATCTTTTTGGTTTAACATTGGCTTCTGGACTAAATGGGACGAAATTGTGGAGTTAAAATTCTTTGGTATTAAAATTTCTAATATTTAAAAATGTTTTTAAAATAAAATGAAATCATAGAACATAGATTGTTGTATTTATGTGCTACATGGAATTGTAATAATTTATTAATTTAATATTATTTCTAAATCATTTTTAAATTGTGATTTTTTTTAAATTAAATTTACTCCAAAAAATATTAAATTTAATTATGTTAAACAATAATATTTTCCACCCGAAAACAGTCAAAACCGTATTTTCAAAGGAAAACACAGCGATAAAACTTGTATTCGTATTAAAAAAACGTATAAAATTGAAACAGAAATAATTGTATTGTTTTGATAATGCAAAAAGTGGCAAGAAACAAGGTTCGCAAATTGTATTGTCGCAGTAGAGCCAAAGGTCCGTTCGAGAGAGAAGGCATTGAATCTGAATATCCTTAAAGCACCACAAATAATGTAGAATGGATCGATGTCATTGTCACGATCATAAATGATATAGACAGCGAACTTTAATCGGACGACAACACCATCAGCGAGATCTTGATCTTAAGCAAATTTTCATAAATAAGTTTTTGCTCCGGAAAACCCTGACGTTTGAAAAAATCCGGGATGCAAACTTATTTTCTTATTTTACACCTATAGCTGTGTTCCAAATTTCAATTCTCTGGGACGTAAGGTTGGAGCCCTGGTACTAGATGACGGATGGACAACGCGCGATTAAAAGTCTTTTAATATTAGCTACGCTAATATAGAAGCCTAAAACCATGAATAACCTCGATTGGCCAGACTAGGCTCCAAATAGAAAAAAGTTATTCTTTTGCGTCATTCGATTGACTTTTTTCGGAATATTTTCTTAACCGAGAGTCATCAATCAAAATCTTAGATGGTAATTTTGGTTTCTTTTTAGGGTAAAATGTGAAGTTGGCACCCGAAATTATTTTTTGAATAACTTTTTAACCCAGGGTGGTCATCAAAGCTTTTTGGTGTTTATCTCTAATCAAAAAGCAGTCAATCAAATGACGCAAAAATAACACTGTTTCTATCTGGGGTGGTGAAAACATGGAGCTGGCACCTTGATCTTTTTTCGGAATAGCTGATTAAAAGTAAAAAGGTATTCTCGAAATTCTCGGAATTCTCGTATTAAATTTATGGAGATTTGGAAAAAATATATTGGTCGGAATTCTCGAGAATTTTTGAAAAGTAATGCATGGAACTTTTTTTTAAACAAATTTTAATGGAAAATTAAAAAAAATTAGCAAATTTAAAAAAATGGAAAATTAAAATATATTTATATATATTTTTTCTTGTTTTGAAAAAAAAATATCCTTTCTTGTTCATATATGGGATATATGAATGGTATAAACACTTTCAATATCAATATCTTTAAAACGATACTTTTTTTAAATTTATGAAAATTTGAATTGTAAAATTGATTGTTATTTTTTATTTCCACAATATTTTTTTTAAATTATATAAAAAATGAATTTAAAAAATATATGTCAGCTTTATTGTTTTTCCACCAATGGGGCACGTATAATCAGTGAGCTTTTTGGTATGAGCCACATAAAAATAATGATTTTTGTTTTCCATTGCTGAAATATCATGCATCATATGTATATTAGATTTAACCACATTTTAAATAATAAAGAATTATATGTTCTATTAACTTACCCAAATTTTCTAATTCAATATAAACAGCAAAACGGGATGCCATACGTGTTTTGCCACAATTTGATTTGTATGTGGCAAGGTTGCATACATTTCACGTCGTTTATGTTTATATGTGCCACAGGCCGTTGATAACTTAAGTAATATACCCTTTTTCAGGGATATTTTAAAGCAAAAAGAAAAAGGGAAAAAAAGTCGAAATTAAAGAACTTTTATAAAAAATATAATAGGTTCAAAAAAAATTAAACAAAATCTTCAAAAAATATATGTACTCGTAAATATATATTTTTTGTTTTGGTCTTTGTGCCATGTTTGAGATGGATCGGATAAGTGGAAGTGAGTTAAAATGGTTTCAATAAATATATCATACACCATGCGAAGGTAAAAGAAAACTTAAAAAAATACTCATTAGTTATTATATTGCACAAAAAAATTACACGCAAGCAAGTAATTTATTATTGAAATTCGTGGATATATCTTATTATTAGGTATTACCAAAAAAAGTACAATATTTTTACCTTTTAGAATTATATGTAATTTACGTTGGACGAAAAAAATATACATTACATTATTATTGGGACATAAAACTTACGTTAGGACATGAAAATTCCGTTAAGACGTTAGAACAACGTTAGAACATAAATAAAATTATAGGAATTTCATAAAGAAACAGTTATCAACAACTGGCCTGACATGACATTTTTAGGGTCATATTTTGAAAAGATATATATAGGCAGCTGGTCTGTAATTGGTGACTTGGTCTCTTTTTTACTATAGGTCTCTAAATGACTCTAAATTAAGCATCTAGTCTCTAAATTCTGTTTTCCAAAATAATCAAAAAAAAAAAAAAAATCAGTTCCTTCGAGTTTAATATTCATCGTTAAATTATATGCATTTATTAAAGAAAATGTCTTAAAGTTTTAAGATCACTTTAGCAAAAGAGCAGTTTAGACCTAACAATCTGAGAACCATCTTACAAGCGGACACCCCCGACCCTTAATATAAAATTTAAGATATTTGCCTGCTACTGCAAGAGATTAGATAAAAAATATAAAGTATTTTATACTGTATACTATTAAATATAAAAGTTATATTTAATAGTATACAGTATGACGTTTTATTGCATATATATTCCAGTGTGATGCGTCCTGACCCTCCTGCAGGTGATATATGATACGTTCTTAAGACCAATTCACACGGACTGTTGGCCTTTTTAAACTGTGGATCTTCTGTTTTTTTACCTAAGAGCAGCTTTTTTTGCATACGAAAATATTGTAAAATATATTTGATGTACTTTTTTTATTGTTTAAAAGCAGCTTAGCAGAACTATTGAGAATATAAAGAGAATAATATATACAAATATTTTATTGAAATCAATACACTCGTTTGTATATTTGTTTCTGCTCTACCAGTTTCATATGACAGTAATTGTATAATGTATAACATAACAAATCAATCTTTTGTACACTGGATGAGTGTATTGGTTTAGTACAATCTCAAAGATCCACACTTTTTTTAAAGATAAAGTGATAAAGGAACCTGTCGAATCGTTATATTTTCTTATTTTTTTGTAATATTAGTATTTTTTTTAATAATTTCTCATTATTTTTTTCAGCACTAGTCCGAATCAACTGCAAGATGTCACTATGGATAATTCATGTAAGTTTTTACGCCTTAAAAAATGCAATAAAATTTGCAATGTTTGCTGGGTGAATTAAGAGAAGAAAATATTTTTTAATGTTTACCATTTTTTTGAATAACGAATGGACTCTGTCTGGTCGGTTGACCATTTAGCCGAATGGTTCGATTGGCTAAATTACACATTTAGCCGAATATTGTTTGACCAATAGGCCGATATGTTTATAATCAGGGCAACAAAAAATATGTACTAACATCTATGATTTACGATTTTAAATTAAAAATATACCCTTAAAACATTATGATTATTACAAAAGTTCATCATGAATATAACATCTTTATAGCTAATGATTTTGAATAATCGTTTTCTGTGTACAAGAAGATGATTTGAAATTAATGACATCTTTACATTTTACCCAATCTCTTCCAATATGAGTTTGGGGATGGTCAAAGTATGTGCAAAATCCCCACATTTTGGCCCTCCAATTTATGACGTTGAGTTAAAGGGACACCCTATACTATATAACCAAATCCATCCATTATATAAAAAAATAATATAAATATTTCGTACTTCTATAATTCAAATTTTAGTGTAATTTTTAAAAATTGAACTTTAAGAAAAGAAGGGATCTATTTAATAAAACACCAAATTCATACACGCATACATGCATACACGGTTCAAAGCAAGCGACTATTTAAATATTTTTATAATTTATTATTTTCAAAATAGCATAAAGTTCTCCTTCTTATTTTAATACAAAACTTCAGTAATAAACTGAATCACAACCACTGTGTTGTATTTTTAAGTGTTCAATGACTTGTGGTGTCAACTCAATATTTGACATTCAAAGACTTTTCTTTCCTGTTAAAATGTTCCTAGCTAAAGTGTATTTGCATTTATATGTATCCGTACACAAACATAAATAATACATTGACATGCACACGTGCCTGAAATGTGAATTTTCAATATAATGTACTTATAATTTTGTATATCACCCACAACCTATATATTAAATCGTTTATAGTGCCTTTAATACGTTTCATATACGTTTTGCCATCGAATCGGTGTGCGGTGAGGCGCTGCACGCGTCACATTGGCACCTTGGTCGCATCAGTATATGTTATGCCTGCCGCGCCTCGATCAAATCCATGCGCACGATGACTTTCGGCTTCGAAGCTCTATAAATATAATTCTGGAAGACTGCCAATCGTTGAACTTTATACGCTACTACAAACACAGCAAAGAGCCAGTGCGTAGTTTTCGAGTATTCTTGTTTTTTCTATTGTTTTTGTTGTTTCGCACCATTTAGATTGTACAAATAAAAACAAAGTTAAACCATTTTGTCTAGATTTTAAATTTAAATAAATAGATAAGACAGAATATAGAATTATTTATATAGATTCTGCGTTTCAGACAATTTAATGTGATACTTCAAACGAATGTCTTGAATTAGATGCTGTACTTCATATGCACATTTTTAATTTAAGATACCAATGCAGTTGCAGACATAGGCTATTCGTACGGGTATAAAATAAATGGTTTGCTTAATATCTGTATATTTAAAAATTACATGCACATTCAAAATTAAAATAAAACTAATAAATTGGATAAATAAGCGAAAACATATATCTTTCCAGGATTTTGGAATTTGGTATTTGTTTCGTCCTAAATTCAGAGTCAGACCTATTGCATGAAAAACAAAGAAAATTTATAAAATTAAAAGCAAAACATCATAAATGAATCGTTCAAGCAGCAACCTATAATAAAATACAATGTCAAAACGATAGCCGCAATCCTAGGAGAATTGCATGTGTGGATTGCTGTGGCACATGCGATCATTTATTGTGCGCAATCCAAAAGATTGCTTACATCTTGGCAATTTTTTATTGCCGAATCTGTTCACACGACTTGCCGAATCGCGCAATAATTACTTGCGGCAATTTCGACACAATCCTAGATTGCGCAATTATTAATTGCTTTCACACGAGCGCAATCCAGAATTGCGTCGAAATTTCAAGAAATTGCGTTATTGAGCAAGTCGTGGGACTGTAGCTTAAGTTTTAACACCGCTTTGTAAATTAATATTTATGCAAATATATAAATTACCCATAAAAAATAGAAATCCTTTGATTATATTTGTAATATTACACGGAGTTTTGAGTGAAATCCTTATTGTCCAGTACTTCATCTAAAAAAAAGTTTGAATCATTTTTTACATCCGATTTACATATACGCCTAAAGAAATTAAAATAATAATATAATGCTTTATTATAGTATTCCTTCTTTATTTAAAAATAATAAAATAATAATAATAAATTTGTTCAAATTGGAATTCTGATAGTTTACAATTGAGGGGTGCGGTTCAAAAGCGCGAACGTTCTAGTACTTGTTATTAAACATAACAAAAACCTACCTATAATAGTATATAATGAAATGAGCATTTCAGCTGATCAACCATTGAGCATAGATTTTAGAAGGTCAGTTTAGTTTTTTTGTTGCATTGAGTACTACTGGATAATCAATTGCACATTATTTAATAGCAATTAGCGTTTATTTTGTGTATTTTATAATGTTGTACGTTTATTTAATTCAAACCATCTATTTACATTTTAAAGACTTATCGTCAAAAATATTTTGTTTGTAAACATAACTTAAATGTAATAAGTATAATTAAATGGTAACCCGAATGACTTTTCAAATTATTTTCTTACTAACATTGCTATCAATTAGCCTTATAATGTTAGGCTGTAAAAAAATCCAATTATCGACTGGAATTTTGATAAGATTGGCTATTTAAGTAGAGTTTGTATATATTAATAAGATTAGGTTACCTAACCAGGAATTAAAATCGCTTATCCTTGTGCATTAAACCACAGTAACTTAAAAAATTTTCACCATTACCTCGTGTTTGATTTAAGCGAAGATTAAGTTGAGCAAATGCTCAATTGTTTTTACGCAATCTACTAGAATTTTAAAACAAGCTAAATCTAGCCGGATTTATTGTTTATATATAATTATTTGTTATTTGGGGTTGTTGATGAAATCTTGAAGTCGTTTACCTGAATAAAAAGCCTGAAATCACTTGATTGAAAACTAAATGCCCGAAAAACGAAAAGCGCATATCCTAAAAAAAAAAAATAATTATAATACTTAATCCTGAAAGCATATACCCTAAATAAAATCCCCTACAAAATAAATGAACAAAAAAAGCAAATAAACAACCAAAATTAAATTGAAATGCTTCAAAAAATAAGCCTGAAAAAACAATTGCCTGAAATCAAAATCTGTTTTTTTTTAGTTTTTATTTTTAATTTTTTTTAATTTAAAAAAAAAAATTTGGGCATGTTTATATTACATACTTAAATTTAATAATAATCCAATAAAATTATTTTTTAGAACTTTAATTTTTTAATTTTTGATTTTTTGTTCAGATATGCGACACCCAAATTGAAAAGAAAAACATCAAGTTTTATATTGTTTGGAAATGTTTTTGATTATAAGTTGCTTGCTTATTCCGTTTGAAGAATTTAATCTTTTTTGAATATAATTCATAAGTTTGGATGAACTTGATTTTTATCATTTTATTTCTCTGCAAATAAGTAATTCTCAAAAATTTCTTAAAAAATAAGGATTTTCGACAGTTTTTTACTGAATAGTTTAAAAACGTATAAAATTGTCAGATTTGCCGAACACTTTTGACGACGGGTCAAAGTAGCAACCGATTAAATATTTTAGAAAACGCTGTGATAAGAGGCTGTTCACTTTATTCTGTTACAATTGAAACAAAGATAGTGGACGCAATCTTAAATCGTAGCATGGGCATGAGCATTTGTAAATAATGTAAACATTTAGCTATATATGTTATATATATACATACGTATGTTATGCAAATTGTGTCAATACAGTTCAATTTGTATTTTATGTTTAAATATACACACCGGAAAAGTTTATTTGTTTGCAGCCAAAACATTTTTTATGATTCCGATTTTTATTATATACTGCATTTAGTTGCTAATGTTATAAATATTTTATTAAATGTATGATGATAAGAAATTCATATATTACAATTTTTCAACGTAAACAACAATCATTGAAATTAAAATGGAAGATTGACGAAGCAAAAACTTAACAGGGTGCAGTTCTTGGCAATTATACAATTATTAATTTATTTACCAATTCGATTTACTTTTTACTTTTTCCAAGATTCTATTTGGACATATTTTAAATTGCAGTCTTTGGTAAACAAATAAATAGAAACAAAAAAACTCAGCAACTTTTGTTAAATTAATGCCATTGCTATTTTATGAATGCTTATTTTAGACATCAAATTTCTAGTCGATTTGATAAAAGTAATAGTTATCTTATCACTTATCATTTCTATTTCTTTAATTTCTCTAACTATAAAGTTTAAAAAAACATGAATCCGCATTCACCGTTATTTCGTGCAGAGAATTCTAGATGTACTCTATAATAAAATAAAGTATTGTCTAATTTATTTTTCTTTTGTTTTGCTTTCATTTCAGATGGCATGGGGTACCGATCACCGCACTTCAGTGGAACATCTGGTGCAGGTGGCTCTGGATCCCCGGCTGGCCAAGGACGAACGTTGCGCGAACACGATGAACAGTTGAACGCGTTGCGCAAGGAGAATTTTAACCTTAAATTAAGAATATATTTTCTGGAACAAAAGTCACCCGGCACAACATCCGAAGACGCTACAGACGTACATCTCTATAAAGAGAATATTGACCTAAAGGTAATTTACGTTCAATTAGGTTATGATAGTATTTGTGCATGATTGAGTGCAGCGAACGTTGTGACCCGCGATAAATTGAATAACCAAACAATGGGACATAAATATAATAAATTATATTGTATAGCAATTGTATGCTCTGTTAATTTTTGAATGCCTCCAAAAGGCCGACTATCCCATATGTTTTTTTTTATTTATAGTTTTGCACCATCTGTCGTTTTTATTGATTTATTGTGTGTGTTGTTTTGATTCAGAGTATACCTTTTATTTAAAAATAAAATAGGTTGAAACAGAAGAGCTACGCAGAGAACTTCAAGAAAAACAGACTCTGGTCTGCGATGCTGCTCAAGCCATAGAACTGCTAGAGGAGACACAAAAAAAGGCCAAAGACATGAGCGATGCCATCATCGAGGACCTTAATCAGAAAGTGCATTATCTTGAAGTAGGCATTCACCTTCTGTTATTTATATAGTTTTTCTAATGCTTTGAATTTTGTAGATGGAAATCAAGGCACTGGAAAAACATCCTCAAAATCAATACAACTTCAGTGCGCTTCTTAGCAAAACCAGTTTAGACGGCGAAACACAACAGAGAATTGAAGAACTAGAGCAGTACTCTTTACAGAACCTAAACGAAATTGATAGGTTAAACAAACGAGTGGCAGAGACGGAAGCACTTATTGACGAACAAAACATTAAAATTAAAGACATTATTGAAGAAAATGACCGTTTTGAGAATGAAAATGCCTCGCTAAAGGAAACGCTTGCCAATAAATCAAGCATGCTCTCGGAATCAGAGGTGAGTTGTTATTTGTCTTGTTGTTATTTTCTTTATAATAAATATTAAACAAAAATAAATTTATTTATTTAAATCGGGGATTAATTTTTAATTTTTTTTTTTTTAATTTATTATTTATCATCAAATCAAAAATGCTAGAATGCATTTTTTGTAATTCAAACAATACTTTTTACCACCTTCAAGGGCCGTTTAGCCACGTCCGCCGAAGAGCATGCTCAAGAAATGCAAAAACTTGCCAGAAAAAACCGAGCACTTCGCGATTCAGTGTCGATGTTAAAATTGAACGAACACAAGGAAAGGCATTGTACGCGAGAGAAAATGAAGATCTTGTCTCACCAGAGCACACTAATGCAAGATTTGCTTGTAGGTTTTTTGTTTGTTGTTATCTTAATCGCAATCAGAGTTGTAGCAGCATATGCCGTTACGATCGAATGTGCAATTCTAATTGGCATGCATAAATTGCTAAAAAAAGGCCAACGCACTGACAAAGTCGCTATTCATGCTACAACTCTGAAACAATTGTGAACACATATTAATTACGGTTTTCATTTAAATCAAACACAGAAAACTATTGAACAGAAAAAAACCAGCTACACCAAAGTGCAATCACAACTGGAACAATGTAAGATCGACCTGGAAATTGAAAGAGCACAAAACGTAAAATTGAAAGCCACAAATGATCAGCTTAATCTAAATGTCTTAGAACTAAAAAAGTCTTCAGTTGGAACATACAAAAAATCAAATTCATCGGACAATATTAACTGTCAAAATACTCAGCACAGCTGGAAAATCGAGCAATTCTCTGAAAAGGATAAAGTTGAGTTTTCAAGGGCATATACAGGACGTTGTAGTCTTCCCATGGCATTGCCGTGGTTCTCGAATCCCTTGTATTCAAATCTCAGTGAGCAAGACCTTCGAAAATCATCGAAAAGAACATCGCATAGCGACATTAATGACACGATCACCCCGAAACCATCGTTTTTTTGCATCACAGAAATGCAATTAAATCAACGATTTGCTTTGCTGGAAAAGTCGCAAGAGAGTAGTAGTACTAGCTCTGGGGACAGTTCACTGAAGAAGACAAACAGCGAGCGGTCATGGGAGAGCTTGCAGGTAACCTCAATAACTCAACGCTATTGTTCGGTTGACCTCAAAGAGCTGGGCGTTTCAATGTTCAGCTACGTTTTGTTAATATTCTTTGTAGTGCTCATACTCTTATATGTAATCAGCTGAAACAATGATAACCATATTAAAAAAAACTTAAAAATAACCCTGTTTTCTGTTTTTCTTCTTGCGGACAACATCAATGCAGTCCTAGAGTATAGAAGACTTTTTCGGTGGCGTGGCAACGAGGACCCTTGAAATATTTAAAATCTCGATTATAAAAGATATTTAATATCTATTGAAATATGGGAGCAAAAAATTCATTATTATTTTGTATTTATTTATTTTTATTTATGTAATTAAATTGTATTAATTCGAAATTTTGATTTAATTATTTGATTAAATAAACAAAAACAAATTTAAGTCAACAGTCATAAAAAAATGATTTTATTTTATTCCTTCAGACAATTAATCTGCTCAAAGATGAGATCTACAAGCACAAGAAACGGATGGCCAACATGGAGTGTGAATTGCTGACGGCTGAAGACAAGCTCCACCAAAAGACATTGACTGCCGAGAAAGGTTTCAAAACTATTCAGTTTATGATGATAAAAATTCGATCACTGGAATGTGAATTGAACCAGATAAAGACAAATGCCGTAAGTCTAATATTTATACTAGCATATTTATAATCGAAATATAATTTAACCTAATTTTGTTTTACAGAGCATCTCGGAAAAAACTAAAGAAACCAATGAGGTAAATATTTGCGGATATTATAGTTTTTGTCTTAAAAGTATATTGACATATGTTTTTTATAGCACTGTTCAAACTGCAACATCCTTAAGATTGAGTTAAATCTCCTGAAGTCAGAACTCGAATCAACGCGCCGCGATTGTGAAGACGCAAACCGTTGGCACAAAGAGTGCTTGCAAGCCTGCAATGTGTTCACCGTACGTTTACAAGAGCTTGCAGGATTCTTGGACTCATTGCTCAAAAACAAAGATATTATAAATGCACTGGCGCAAGACCGGCGAAAGGCTATGCGTAAATCCGTTGACAAGTGTCTAGATCTATCTAACACACTAAACAATCTTTCTCTTTCTGTTGCTGGTGGTGGAAATCGCTTTTCTCTTAGCGACAGTATGCACCAGTTTGGTTCGATCAGTGCCTTGCTTAGTGAGCATAGTGATGAAAACAAGGAGAACGAAACGATGAACACGACTAATATCAATAGCCAAGCACTGGTTATTGACAGTTTGCGTGCCCAGGTAAAGGTGCTGAAGAGCGAACTGGAACGGAATGTGAAAAAAGAAAAGCGATCTTTTGCGACTACAGTCGATCCTAATTCTGAGTCGGAAGCTTGGTCGGAGCCAGATCGAAAAGTGTCATCAGACCGGATTGGTTTAGACGATACAGCACGACTTAGTATTTCTCCGAGTGCTCACACAGACACAATTGACACAACAACTGCTAGTGAATCCGAAGGCCTGCAATTATGGCGAAAGTCGTCAACATTAAAACTTCAAGATAAAATTCAGGAACTCGAACGTATAATCGTTATGCGTGACGACAGAATGCTTGAAACCCAATGTGCCCTAGTCGACTCGGACAATCTTCTGATAGAAGAACGACGCAAAGTTGCTATCGTCGAAAAAGAGCTGGAATTGTGCCAGGAACAGAGAGATACTATCAATGATGAAATTGCTGGATACAAATCTGTCATCGAGAGCTTTGACGCCGAACTAGCTCAAATCAAGATTGAACTAGAAAATATTACAATTCAGCGAGACAAATGTGCTACGGATCTGAAATTCATGACTGGAAAATTGCAAAATCTGATTAGCGAATATGAGCTACAGAAAGCTACTCATAAATCTGAGGTGGAATCATGGCAATGCAAACAATCAGAATCGAACAGATTACTGGAGCAACAGCGAATTGCACTGAAAGAAAAAGATCAAGAACACCAGCAAGAACTTGCAAGGGATTGGGTATCCCGAGTTACATACGAAGAGCAACAACGTCAAATCGATGGACTCAATAAAAGCTTGTCAAAATCCCAAGCCATTACGGACTTTTTGAGAGAGAACGAGGCCGAATTAAGTGCTTTAATGGCCGAAAATGAGGAAAACATGAAGTCGCTTCAAATTGAAATTGCAGACATAAAGGAGAAAGCATTAAAATTACAAATGGATTGCAAAAAGGCTCAAGCTGACAAATTGCACCAGGAAAACATAAATAGTGAGCTTGTTAAAAAAATTGAAGAAGTGGTTTTGGAAAAGACAGATCTCAATTCTAAGATAGCTCAACTCGAAAAGACATATGCTTTATTGCAAAATAGAGTGGTTGAAAATGATTCAAGACATACCCTTAAACGTTCAGCAAGCCATGGAAGTGCTAGATGCCCCATTTCGTTAGATGTATATTCGCTAGAAGGAGGATACATTTCGGAGGAGAACAAACAACGTCTTGAGAACTCATCGCCAGACCTGGGTATTGAGAGCGATGCTGGTCGCACATCTGGAAGTGATTTTGGTGTAGTTATAAGAAATGGCAATCATCGAAATCTTGTTTCTGACAAGGAAGGTAAGTTAATTTATTTTTAGAACATGCTATATGCATATTTATCGAATTTTTAACTTATTTAGCTAACGATGTCATAAATACAGCCGAAAAGAAGACACTTCATGACTGTGCTCAGGTAGACAAAGAGAATGAGGACCTTAAACGGAAGCTGACAGGCACCCACAATGCATATAAGAACATTCTGGCACAGCTACGTATTTCGAATAGTAGAAAGGAGCAGGTGGAACGTGACATAAGACGGGAGATAACCAGAACGCAGACCGTTCTCAAGACCGTACGCTCAAACATTGAGAGTGTCGAGAAGGCAGGTGTCAAACCAAATGCTGTCACTGACAAATCCAGCTAATCTCGAGCAAGCACTGTCGTTCTGGTTTTTTACCATGAACAATTCCCTGCAGACATGCCATACCTAGCGATAAACCTAACCAATCTCTCATGATCGTTCATATTGAATGCGAATATTTTTTTATAACATATTAATACGACAAAAAACACAGAATTAGACGGAAACAAAAAAGTTTCAAATTAAATATTATAAAGAATCCACGCGGCCTGAAAATCTATTTAATTTCCATATTTTTTAACAATTTTTGTGTTTGATTTGTTTTATATTCAGTTTTAATTGCATTTTGTGTCTGACAAGTTTTGATTTGGTCTAGAGAGACTCTAGACCTAATGTTTCCAAATTATATATTTTTAAATGTTGTTAATCTTTCATTAAACTAATTAAAAAAACAGTAACGTTTACTGTATTTTAAAACAAATGAATTTCTAATATTGTATTCTAGGAATTAAATTGCTGGACCTTTAGGGCACCCTTTTCTGCGTAGTATGTTTTCAGTATAAACCCAAACGAATCTGAGGTTTCATGGTCGGCCATCCACAAACCGGTGGCATTGTAATCTTCTAAGATCGATAAAAAGGCTGCATAAAATATCATTTTGTTATCTGTTATTAGAAAATTTATTCAAAACTAACCAATGAACATCTTCGGATTACTGAGATGCTGTTGAAAAGTAGCCGAATCTAGCAATACTTTTATCACCGGCGAGTCCATCGCTATGCCGTTTTGAATTTCTAAAAGACTGCTCGTACGATTATCGCATAGCCACTCACAAGCAGCGGCAGGATGATTGTTGGTCACCTTTAAAGCAGCCAACGTTGCTTCACGTTCGAATCCCATCTGGACGAGATCATTGACAATAGCTTCATTTGGTAAAACTTCACAATGACTATATATACGTACAATCTCCAGTAGGGCAGACACTCTCTCTTGTACTGTCTGTTAAACAAGCCAAGATCAAAGTAGATAGTAAATATATTGTCATCATAATACTGACGTTCAGTGTGCTTATAATGATTGATGAACTCGTCAAGTCCTGTTGCTGTTCAGCGGATTTTGAACAAATCTGAGTAGAGCTTTGTGTTTCAATAAGCCAGTCTAAAGCCGCAGCATAAACATTACTAAAAATAACCAAAATTTATCTTGTTTTGCATAGTATATTTGTAAAATAAATAGTACTGAACTTTTTGAGGATAAGAGCATGTACAACCTGGCTACGTACAAATCCCATGTCTACCAGAGACTGAACAGTTTCAGCGTCTTGTTTGCGACGACACATGATCTTCCGTTTCAACATAGCGATCAGTCGATCAGCATATGGACTTGCACCGATGATATGTGCCGAAAGTTTGGATAGTGAAACTAAAAGCTTCTTTATGTCTAGCTCGACCTGTACTAGATATATATTATTTAATAATATATCGATGTTTATATTTCCTTACGCTTTGATAGACTAGTTCATCAACGTTGACATATGGTACATCCGGTGGCGGTGATTGCAGAAATTGTGTAGCCTCATCAATTGCTACTTGGCTAAGGGGAGGAGACATTGGTTGTGATTGTTTAATTAGTTGAGACACGACTGGCTTAGTTCTCTTCGTTATTAAGTGGAATTCATCTTTATTAAATAATAAAATATAAGTAATCATTTTTATTTTTGGAATTCTTGGGAGAAAATCAGTTGAATTCACAACTAGAGACGAGTAGTTCATAAAATGTCAGATTGCGCTTACCATCATTTTGCACTCCAGACTCTTTTAATGTCAACGACTCATCAAAAAAGTAGTTTAGCCGTGCCCACTGCAATCTGTACTTCTGAGACAGCTTGGGAGTGGTCATGGCAAATAGCTGCAATGCGTCTGCGGTTTCAGCGAACTTGGCAATAGCTTCCATCTTCATTTCCTGTCCGGTTGTAGTGTCTGGCGTAAGTATCAGAGATAAGGTCACACCCATTGGACTAATAATAGTTACTCGAATTTCTGTCGGCTCATTCAATACCATCGCGGCAGGCATTTGCTCTTTTGAATTATTTTCGCCTGACTTTCTGGAATCATCGTTCAAGTGTAAGCAATCAAGTTAAAAATGTAATGGTAAGTATTCTGCTTACTTCTTAAACATTTGAAAAACTCTGCTAAGTTTCTTCATAATGAAAAATTTATATTGAAGATTAGGTGTAAAATTGAGTGCAGATCCGCATTAAAAATATCAAGCAAGCGGTATATATTTCACAATCGATGATGTATATAAATCTGTAGTATAGACTTTAGAGAGCCAAATAATATTTTTACGTCCTAAAATGAATTTAAATTTAAAAAATGATAATAACCAAATAAATGCTGACAGTCAATATGAGACAGATAGTGAAACATTGCTGTTCTCTTGGCCAACGGAATACTCGATGCCTAGAAAAGAAAAAATCTTACCCAATATAATTCAAGATATTTCCTGCGACATTTCCGTCGAGCGCATAAATTCATATCTTGGTAAAATAATTAAAATTATATTTATATTTATATTTTTTTTAATGATTGATTGCAGATTCTGGAGTACAAGCTTTCTTCTTAGATTTGCGCAGAAGCACATGTCAGGAAAGCTCAAAATGTATACTCTCAATCAAAGAGATAGCCTCAAAACACTATCGCAAACATGAAATTCTAAGATCAATCTCAATAATTGTGGGAATATCTAACCGAGAACCACAACTCGGATTGATGGCAAAGAATCGGGTAGTTTACCTAAAACCGAAGGACAGATTCATTTTGACGGCAGACCGACGAATAGCTGCACATGGAACTCGTCTAGCTGCTTACGCAAATTGTATGGATCAATTACAACTTGTGAAACCATTGCACAAAATTAGAATAGGCAACCGACTTAAATTGATTGTCGTTCAGGTAATCCGTAAAAGTTTTGTATGTTTGGTCCAGAGGATGGGCTGTATTCGAGGTGGCGAACAGGTGTTCTTTGATTTGGACGATGCTGATGAAGACACTGCAACAACCGAGGAAAAACAAGATATAAAACTAGCCCTTAAGCATCAATTGAATGTATTGGTGGTGCCTGAACCTAGAAACTATAAATATGCTGCGTCTATACGAAATTTAATGGATCTGCAGGGTCTATATTTAAAACTGTTTACAAAGCTAAATAGTACTCACGTAGAAAGTGTCTCAAAAGCTTTGAACATTGCCAAAAGCTATTGTGGTATTATACACGAGTTTATAAATTGTTTTTGTGATTACCAGAATGGTGATTACTTTGAACCAACATATAACGAGAAGGCTTTGCTACGTAGTGTGCATGAGTTCAGAAAAACCATA
Source organism: Bolitophila cinerea (assembly GCA_010015015.2). NCBI lineage: Eukaryota > Metazoa > Arthropoda > Insecta > Diptera > Mycetophilidae > Bolitophila > Bolitophila cinerea. The sequence goes on along the minus strand of JAAAKO020079489.1, from coordinate 6,741 downwards.
CTCATTTCTGGAAGTGTTTTTTCTACAACTACAGCCCAGAAAAATCTAAAGTTCCTGTTGTACTATCCGGACGGCTTTCTGCTTAGCGAATTTCAAACTAAAGAATCTTTGTTAACCTTTTGGCATAAACTAGAAAGGACATACAACGAAAGCGATACTATATTGCATAGATTTTTGAACGAAACTTCTTGGCCGATATCTTTGAGTGGCAGCACAACCGTTTTGGCTCGCAATGTGGCAGTGGCTTCACATAAACTAAAAGCATCTGCAATTTTTTTAATAACTAAGTCTGGTCGGTCTGCAATTAGCCTGTCTCATTATAGACCCTATTGTACGATTGTGGTACTTACAAGTAACCCAGTAACTGCTTCCATCCTGCAGCTTTATCGGAACATCCAAGTAGTAAGATTCTATTCCGAAAAACTGTCACATCGATCATGGACAACGAAAATAAATAATATCCTAATGTATGGATTGTACTGTGCAATGCAGATGCGAATAGTTGACGTTAAAGACACGATTATTTTTTTCTATAAATCGAACATTGCGAGCAATTTTTGTGATACATCTAGAGTTCTGTCTGTTGTACCAGAAGAATTAAATGTGGATCATCCTCATCATAACAATGGATAAACTGATGAATATTCATCAAGTGTTTTAATATACCGAATAAATTTGTATTTTTATTTATTATTTTGCATATTTTTATCGGCTTAGCTTCAAAAGAACCAGTTCTTTTACTCGTTCGTAGTCAAAGAACTGAGGAAAATCAATTGCGATTGATTCAAATTTCCAGCCTTTAATCCATCGTACTTTCTCGATAGATCCAAGAAAATGTTCATAACAGGGAGCGAGACTCTCTAGATCAGCTACGGTGAACACGTAACGCTTTTCCAGGGCAATGTATATATCTTTTGGTTTATTTGTAGCTAACGGTGATAGAAGTCTCTCCAACGTTCTCACAAATGCTTCGGTAAGATCATCATCATAGATTACTAGAACATAAATAATAAGGCACATTTTGTCTATCAATTCTAGCTCAATTAGCAAAAGAAGAAATAAGTTACCATCAGCAGCCAAAACTATTTCAGTATTTGTAGCTACCTGCTCTAGTTCCAATTCCCAATTATCATTTTTAAAGTCCAATTCCATCACGGTAATATTGGCAGCCGTTAGTGACTCATTTCTTTGAATATTTCCTTTAATTAGTTCTAAGATTCCTCCGAGATTTATGTCTACGAAACAGTATTCAAAAGAATTAAAATTAATATTTGATTTTGCATATGTAAAATTAACAAAACCTGTGCATACAACCGATTTAGCGTATAATCCTGCAGCTATTCCAGTCAAACCGACCCCAGAACCTACTTCCAGCACATTTTTGCCACGAAACTGGTCACGATTGTGCAAAATAAAGTCGGCCAGTAGAAGAGCTCCTCTCCACACCTGCAGTCCCACAAGTGTCAGATCAGTCGATTTGGAGTGTTCTGTGTGAAATAATACACATATATATAATTTATATAAAATGTTTTTACGCGTTGACTATACCTATTTCAATTATCCCTCTTCTCTTTCTCTGCACTATTAGGTCACCATCATCATCAAGGTTAGTCGATTTTGTTGTTGGTACTTGGGAATTGATCGAATCATTTGGATACGTAAACGGAAACCTTGACACAGATTCTGGAAGAAGTGTTGTTTGTGTTAAATGCCCTTATAAAATATCATTCACTTATTATATGGACTCACTTCCGTCTTCTAGATTCAGACAATTAAAGTCCGTTTCAGCGTATATCTCGGATGTAATCATCAAACGGCTGGACATAACTGCAAGATGTATATCAATATGATAATTTTTTTTAGAGGAAACAATATCCTAACACCCGAACCGTTTGAAAGTACACTGGCTAATAAAATTCAAGATCATGTATGCAAAAACTAGTGACGACAAACTAGTCATATACTCGTAGCGCATAACCGTTCGGCCATCCGAAATATACAAATAGTTTTAAACGGAAAATGAAAATGATTTAAACAATATATTAAACATAGATTAAGGTTGTACACGCATATAGTACACAAGTACATAACGACATACAAACACATCCGTACTTACACAGATTCAGGCGTCAGGCTATGAACTATGTGTGCTGTGGTTAGTTTAGCGGTGTGGCATTGGCAATCTATAGATTATACATGTATGAATTATTTACGATCTACCCATCGTTCGTGCCAATAATCTTTAGCTCTCATCAGTGCTTGCTGTGTATTTTTTTGTGTTCTCTATCATACGTAAAATATTTATATTTTAGGATGTGCAAAATAATATTATTAATATCGGAGAAAAAACGTGTGCTGCCAAGTTAGAACAGAACTCTCGTTAGTAATTAATGTTAATGTACTCGTTGACTAATTTGGAAATGGACATCGATCCTGTATATACATATATATTTAAAAACTAAATTTTTGAAAATATGTGTCTGTTTACAAACAAATTAGGAAAACATGTGTCATGCTGTCATATGTGTGATTGCTGTTGCTGTTGCTTTCTGCTTTGCTTTTGTGATGATTTTGATTTTCCGATTAGAATTTTAGCATGTCTTTAATTATCTGACGTTTAAAGAAATACCCTGCCGACAGATGTGTATATGCACAAAAGTGTTTTTTAAGCTTTTGTAAATTAATAATTTCATTAATATTTGATTATAAATGTTCATTTAATATTCTTAAAATAAATCACAGAAAGAAGAATATATGTTTTTACGATTGTTTAATAAAAATATGAGCAAACTATAGTGTTTTATTATACTTAAATATAAGAATACACTGAAATATAGAACCAAATTTAAAGGGATCGCCAAATGTCAAAACCACACGAGGGCAACACTTAACGATTGTGTATATGTCGCAAATGCGAAAGAGACGGCACAACTGATCGGTTTAAAGTGAAACTGCATTAAATCGTGGTGTGTGTGCAAGTGATGCAGCTGTGCTACGGCATACGGCATTCATGTACATACGATGGTCTCGCTCGCTCTTGACAGTGTTTGGCAGTAGCGCGTACGTACGTACACTTTTGTGGATTTTGAGAGCCTGCGTGTGCGTTCCCACAAAACTGGTAAAAATAAAGATTTATCGACATTTCTGAGGTGTTTTCCGGATTACAGTGAACCATAACGAGTCCTACAGTGCATCCCCGAAAGTTTAAAACGTCCCGGTGGCCGGTGGTCAGTGTGTGAAAGGTTCATCGACCCCGTGGTTCATTGACAGTGTGTAATACCACTCTATCTCTAAAATTTGCTCATCGCGCGAGGTAGCACACACAGCGACTTTGAGCTAAACGACGACGCAGCCATTAAAATGGTCGTGTTTTAAATATTGGCCCCATAATTACAAGTGGCACATTTAGATTGTGTGGTGCCCGGAAACTTCGAACGCCGCAGAGTGTATTATTTGTATGTGAACGAAGTGCGAGTGAGTGCGCCCCAGTGTGTCCTTTCATCTATAATACCACTAGACTAAAACCACGAAGCCAGCATTAAAAAAAACCTGTCCGGAAAATGGATACCAGTGATTCAGGTAATTCGAAACAGAGATCCATGATTATTGGGCGTACTGTTAAAAACACTGAGAAAAGTTTAATGACCATCATATATTATCTAATTGAAATCGTATATAAATCATAGTTTGTACCAATTAGAATTAGAACACTATGCCAACAGGTACAACACTCACACTTGTACATTTGTATATATAACATACATGTATACATATTCACGCATACATTACACACACACACACACGTACACGTTCTGCTCTGCAGAGAAAGCATATTTTTTTGTTACGGCGCGTCGCGCAAGGCAGACAGTTTTATTGTTGTTCATTCAGTCTAGGGAGGGTTTATCGCGTATTATATAGTATATAGAGTACCTACATTCTGTATATAGTACATATAAAAGTACATAAAAGCAACGCACCACGACTTTTGTCATTGTCTGCGTCAGTGAGTCTATCAGAAAAATAAGATTATTACGAAATCAATTTTATGAATAGATTTGTGTCTCGGAATTAATAGTATATATATAAATAATGATACATACTATATATATATATATTGTATATATTTACAATTCATTTTTAATCAGTACCAAGATTTTGTAATCAAATATTGCACTCTTAAAGTGCGCATTTTAATTACGTTATATTTGATAAAACGATTGGCGATTTTTCGCACAGCAATTAATCATATCTATATAGTCTTCTGTAGATGTAGTAGAGGGAATTCTACAGGATACAGTATAGTTAATAAAAAAATATACAAAATATTTCATGTCCTATGAATAACCACTTGGCTGAGTATGATGATGAGGGTAACAAAAATAATAAGGAGACATGAGAGAACGTTTCATCGAAATAAAGGCTGATCTCTTACTGCAAATGGCCCTACTAAATGATTTTTTGTATGATGGTCTCCATCTAAAAGTTGCCCAGAAACTTGGCGTTGTTTTGCCAACCGAACGAGTTTGCTTGCACGACGAAAAAACACCCACAGTGGGATTATTGTTTGGTTGTTTGAGTTCGGGAATAAATGACTAGACGTAATATTAGTCTATGCTAGCTAGTATAATTTTAAAATATAGTCAGTCTAGTCTTATCATTATCCCAGCTAGTTAACAATTATTTAAATATAATTTTATCCGTAAACCTATAAAAGGAATTTCATTTCATTCAAATGCTCTTGAATTAGGTTGTTTCACTTGACCCAATTAGTATTTCTATGTTACGATTTTTTCTCGGATGCATCAGATCAGACGATCATCGGGAGGTTTGTCTTGTGAAAAGAAGGATAATTATCTTCGTGCCATTTACGAAAAACCGCACTTCTATGAACGACTTGACCCTGTCACATATTTGTGTCATCTTTATGGCGTTAATGTCGTCGCTTGGGTAGATACATCTACATCCGAGGGACTCGGTCGAGCATTAACCCATTTCCACCGGATGGGTAGAAAAATAGAAAAAATTTGAGGTAACTCGTTTCCACCATACCTCCGTCCAGGTGAGAGATCATTTAGTTGTGTTTTTTTATAAGTGGAAGAAGGATGGAAATAAAATATTGTTTTTATTTATTTTGGGAATTTCCTCTGTTTTCCTTGTTTTAAACCTATTTGAAAACTGTATTTTTTACTCTAAAAATTGGAATGAAAACGTCCAGGAAATTTCATGAAATGCAAGTAGTGAATAGCCTGGGAACCCCTCTTTTTGATTAACTCAAAACATCCGCGGTCTCGTGACTTACCTGGCCTGTACACCTTGATCGGTATTTTCTACCCTCCCGGCTTATAAGGGTTCTCAAAAAATAATAATTGGATTTGTGTGGAATATGATCATTTGCATGTATTAGTGTCAAGAGATGTGGCCAGCGTATTTTCAATCTCAAACAATGATAAATATGCAACTTGGCATCGAAAACCAACTCACACAAAAGAATGATAAATGTGCAACATGGCATACGTGAAAACACCATTGCCAAAAAAATATGTTATTTGAGAACTTCTAACTGTCGGATGGGTAGAAAAATACCCAAGCCGTATGAAAATAAAAAAGCCAAATAATTCAAATGACCTATCTTAGCCACATATAAATTTTATCAAAATCGGATGAGCCATCTAGGAGCCGGCTAAGTAAGGTTAATCGGATAACATTCTTCAAAATGGCATATGCTTTACTCAAAAAAAAAGTAGCCTACAAGCCAAAGTTATGCCAGGTTGTGTACAAAAAATTGTGCTGTATCTGTATCCCATTTGTCCAAAAGCCCATTGGACCACTGATCAATGATTTACTTGGCCAAAACATTAAAATAAAATTGAAGCAATATGATGGTTGCAACAAGCTCGGTAAAACAAGAAGGATGTTTAGTTTTTTTAGGTAAGAGGGCTTCAAATTATTTTAAAAATTTCGATAAAGAAGTTTTGACCATAGTAGAATAAGGTAAATTAAATCAAAACCAGCATTTCGGTATAGAAAATTGAAATGTAACCTTAACCAACAATTTAAAACTGTTTGCAAACAAGTCATTACGTTCAATTTAAAAAAAAACCTACATTTTGTACATCACCACCCTACCTCCCTCCTAATTAAAAAATATAAAAAAAACACCTACCCCTATGCCCTAACTCCTACAAGGCACAAAGAATGTCGAATTTGATTTTCTTACCCCCAAAAAAGTGATTCATTTAGCTTACTTCTTATTATGGAGATCCTTTTAGCAAAGAGTGGGAAGATTCTTTAATGTTTGATTCTTTGTTTTTAAAATATCTTGGATAAAGCTATTTTTAGGGATCATAAGCGCTATAGTCTTTGAGCCTTAGCTGCGCTGCTGCGCCCCTATTTCTTATCTAAGATGCTTTGGGGTAACATTAGCGAGATTGGTTTATCTAGCAAAAATAAATCAGCATCTTGTGGTTTCGATGTTGAGTCAATTAATAAACACTTTACCTCTATTTCCAAAGCTGTAAATTAAGTTTACAGTACTCCATTATAAAATTCTTTAACATAATCTATTGATGATTTTTTTTTTAGAAAATGTTTCCTGAAAACGTACTACAATCACTTTTGTCTTTTAAATCTAATGTCATAGGTTGATGCGGTGTCGCTCGATTGTCCGAAATCCGATTGGCCGAATATTTTTGTTTTTTGCTTGTATTTTAATTGTTTTTGAAATAAAGTAAAATGTAATAA
>JAAAKO020079378.1:0-23087 GCA_010015015.2 Bolitophila cinerea | reverse complement strand
ATGATTAGATAAGATTAATTTGTGGATTAACGTTTTATGTGGGCGGGCGCACGCAGGTCTCAGTATGGACCCATTGTGCTCCTCCGACCTTGTTCTTCTTAGTTTATTCTATCTCAAACCATTTGGTTTTTTAATAAAGCCCAAAATATCTATCAGTTTGATAGAAATCATATTGTCTGGGCTAATGATAAAGTTGAAGTTTTCTACCGTCTCCTCTTCCATATAACACGCTCTGCAAGGAAATATAACGTTATATATACACGAGCTCTAAGCTCATTATACTTACTCAATAAATGATTTAAAAAAACGATGAGTTCTGCTTATTAAGACAATGACCCGTTAGAATGTTATTTAACGTTCTTCATCTGTGTCGTCTGTGATAGTTTTTCCCTTCTTGTCTATTTTCCGCGTCAATTGTGGTATGTGAAAAATAAACTGATGGCTCTGGTCCATACTCCATACATGTCCATACTTGATACAACTCTAGTAACTCGTCGGTTTATCCATTCCCAGATATGTGTCCGCTTGGCCATCTTAGCTTACCGTTGTTTTTGGTTGAGATTTCTGTCGTTTCTGAAGGTTGAGGCACTCATGAACTGTTCGGGACGTTATCCGATATGAAGCCAGAGCCTTGAGCACAGCCTTGTCTGAACAAATTAAAACATTTTTGTTTGTTAAATTCGACTATTTTAACTCTAAGATACTAGCTGAAATAGCAACGATTTCGGCTTGGAAAATTGTAGCATATTTTCCCAAAGGAATTGCTATACGTATGTTAGATCTAAAACAGAACACTCCTGCTAAGAATATTATTTCGCCAATCGTATCATTTGGCCAATCGGGATTCAGCCAATCATAAGCCAAACATGGATCAATCATGGGCCAATTGAGATTTGTCCAACCGAAATAAAATATTTCTTTTTTAATTATTTTTTTATTTCTGTGATTTTTATGCAACTATTCTCAACAAAAGCTTGTAAATTAAACAGTTTTTTCAAGTTTTAATTTTTTAAGGTAATTTCTTATTTTTGAAAAAATGCAAACATTTGTTTCCGCATAGAGCGACGCATTGCCGTTTGCCGATACTAGGTACTCTCAATTTGCGCGGTTATTTGTATTTGAAGAGCAAAAAAAGTAACATTGACAAATTCAGAATCGCGCACGCGTTGCGGTACAATTTCTAAGAAAATACCTGTTATTATACTATTATATATAATATATAAATATATGTATATAAATATATATATAATATGAATGTGTGCAAGTGCGCGTTGACAACTTATAAAATCGTAAAATTGCACAAGTTCAAGAACCACATGCATAATGTTATATATATGGTATATATCTCGTACACTCGTACACAGTAAGTGTTATGTGCTCAAGACATGCGTTTTGAGATACCTAATTTTGTATTTATAGGCAGAGACAACGTAATCTTATTCTACGAAAATGTTTCTCTGTATTTATATGTTTTCTTTTATCTGTGATTTCAAAATGGTTTGGGAAAACGCACAATAAAATGCAGTGTTTATAATTCATATTTGTTGCATTACATTTTTCAAAAATAATTCAATTTATATATTTTATAAATATATTAAATCAACCGATATATTACGTTGCATTCTACCCGTCTCTATAAATACATTTAGCTCCATTCATAAATACGATTCCATTGCAACGCTTTATATATTTCTATAATTATTTATTTTTATAAAACAAATGTATATATATTTAAATTTATATGTGTATATATTTGTTTGTAAAATCTGAACGGTGCATTTATGTGTGTTATGAAGATTATGTAATATGTAAATGCGAGCACGAGCTATATAATCGTCGATGAAAGAGCCTTGTGCCCGACAATGTAAAGTAAATAATAGTCCGGAAAAGTATGCACTTTATTAATACGTACGTACGCGCAAAATTGATAAGGACTTAATGTGGCATTGACTGTCTAGACATGACAGATTATTGAATTGATTAGAATTGCACGCATTTTAATGGTATTTTTGTGTTTAAAAAATAATTAGATTTTTGAAGCTAAAAGGCAAGGGATTTCGGTGGAACTTGGAAAACATTAAAATACAGCAAAATGTATTTCTTATGAATTCGCTGCTTTTCTGAGCATAAGTTCCGGGTAACACGACCTTTTTAACAAAATTAAAAGATTTATATTTAAATGTGTAATAACAAATACATATATTTTGTTAAAAACATTTTTTGTATTAATTTTAAATCTCTCTTGTCTTATGTTATGGTATAACATTTTTGTACTTTCTACTGCATCGGAAAAAGATGAAGTGTTTTTTTATTAAAACTTTTAATATTTTCAAACATAATTTTTTTTTTACTATATTCAAATTTCAATATTTTAGTTTAATTTTAAGACCATAATTTTATTGTCTCGTTTAACTTTTTATAGAAGCCGTTTTACCAGACCCTCCAAAAATATGCGTTTTAAGTGCTTAAAATATGCATTTAAAATTAACAAAATATGCTTCAAAACAGAAAATAGTATAACATTTTAAAAAAGTGTTTTTTTAAAATCATTTTAAAAGAGGCGATACCTTTAAAACCCTTCCTTCCTCTTCAAACTTTTTTTTTGCGTCATTTTTTCATAATAAGGGCTTATTATGAATTTTTTATCACTCAATAAATCTGTATTAATTGGAAGGAAGGGTTTTATAGTTATCGCCCCTTTTTAAATGTTAAATGTGTTTATGCAGAGATAGTTTGTAAAACAGAAAAATATAATAAAAAGACATTTTTTTAACCTATTGTCTAAGCTTCTATTAAGTTTTATTCTAATGTTTAAAATATTTTAGTGTTTGATAGTTTTTTTTTACTTGTGAGTTTCACTTTTTAACAATTAACCACTCTTCCAATTAAAACGTTTTTTATGGTGAAAAAATCCTAACAACAGAAATAATAAAAACAACTTTTGTTTTAAAATAAACGAGTTATTATTTATTACAGGACTAATTGGCATTAAAAGCTTTAAAAATTGCACCATTTAAAGATATTTCTAAAATTCTTAGAAAAAATAGCAAAATGATTACCGCATGGAAAATAAATGATTTTTTTATGTTTTTATTTAAAAAAAATTGATTTGGGATATATAATAAATTGTAGGCTTACAATTACTAGAGAAGAATAAATCTGGTACTTATTGTTCTAATATGCTCGAAAATGTAAAATATGCATAAATATGCATTTTTGAGTAAAATATTCTAAAATATCCACTAAAAGGTATAACTTATAAGAACACAACTTAACTCAAAACAAATTTGTATACAGTTTATATTTTAATACGATGTAACAAAAAAAACATATTTATACATATTTTTGGTTGCTCTGGTAATCATGGTAAATAATATTTTTCTGCAACTGTAAAAAATGTGCCAAAATGAAAAAGACTAAAAAATATATTTTTTAATAATAAAAAACCTCGAAAAAAATTGTAGCTTTTATTATTTCTTCTTTCCATATTTTTTGTAATCGTTATTTTTCCAGGTTTTAACCCTTTTTTTTAAAAAAAGTTCTTTTTTATAATTAAAAACCTTTTATTTCAAATTGAACAAATTGGGCTACCGCTGTCAGCAATATATCCTGTTATTAAAAAAATATATTTTTTTAGGATTGGTTTCTCTAAAATTGGTTTCTAATAAAATATCTCAAATCAAATTGATTCAATTTCTAGTGTAACTAATATTATCGAACTTGAATATAGTTTTATTTTATTTTCTTCGATACTATCAACACAGAGTAAATCTCATCTGATATTAAATATCCAATCATAAATCACACGACACATTACAGTTTCCTTATCCGTTGTAAAATCGAGCCACGGCGCGGCTTGTCGGCGACGGCGGCTCGTTGTTTTCCCGGAGGCCACTGTCGCGCGCTGCCGGCTGCCTTCTCTGTGATATTTGACTCAAAGTCAGAGAGATACCACGAAACATACATTTGATCACGGTCTAATCATGTACAGCCGCAGACGCCTAACCCTCTCAACCCCTAATTGATGTGCGCGTGCACCATCTTAGAAGCAGTGCATTTCAGATTGTTGCCTCCGGTGATTGAGGAGGTCTACTATATGTAGAATTTGATGTATTTATATATATATATATTAAACAGTGTATAGAGCAAATACCTGTACCCGAACACTCACGCACACCCACACACATAAAGACACAAACTTACTTACTGTTCATAATATGTATATTATACTGTTGGCATGATGGTGGTGTACAGTCAAGACACATATTCCTGGGTGCATCTATATTTGTGCATCATGATGTTGACTCCACAACCAGTCCCCCAACATTGAATCTGTTGCGGTAGGTTATAGCCAGTGCGCCGGAAAGCCTAAATTACGTGTGCTTGTGCATACGAACACTGATGGAATCGTACACATACACACATATAATATATATGTTGTCAGATTCTTACACACTCACACACACATACACGCTGGTGCTGGAACTCATGTATATATAGGTAAATCCGAAAATAGATTTTCTTTGAAGTTGATGCGAACTATTGCCTAACACAATTTTCGAACATGCTCACATCACACCGAATACAGGTATGAATATATACGTAATTATATATAACATATGATGTACAATTTATATATATTAAATATGTATATATATATTGTATGTTTTATGCTGAACAACGCACCAAGGACACTATGCCGATTCTCTAAATGAAAACTGGTCTAACGGGATACAATGCACTCGCGGTTCACTCTACATGCAATCCATATATCTGCATTTATATTCTACACACACATTCCAGTTGTAAAAATTCAGAAACAACAACACGTTTTCTATACCACTCTTTAAAAATGCACTTTTGTTACTTTCTATATTTTCTATATAAACCACCCCAATTTTCTCGCGATAAAATGCATTCGCGCGCGCGGTCGAACGAAAGTTCTGTGCACACTAATCTGATAAACACAAAAAATGCACACGAGTCCGTCTGTTGCATTTCGTACGTATATATGCGAAAATACGTACACACATGTGCAATACATTCAGAAGGTCCACGCATACACAGACACACGTATATCTATATAATATAATATACATATGTATAGGTACATTGCGCTCGATGTGCAATTTCGTAAGTACACGACAAATAAATAAGATATGTGCGCTTGTGTGTTCGTTGTGGCGCGTCAAATCGCGCAAACGCAGTCTATATATTGATGCGAGTGCGCTTGCGGTTACAATGATCCATGAAATCGAGAGACAAAAAAAATGTGTATGAAAAGAGAGCAGCCGTAATTGGATAAAGAAAAAAGATTACCCATGAATGGAAAAAGTGCATTGCACAAATAATCATACACATACAAACACATCGAAAGAATAGTACACAAGTATTTATATATAAATACGCGCAGCGAATGCAATTGAAATCATAGATAAGATTAAGCGCGCTCACGAATCTCAAGGCGACCAAATACGCGCCCCAGACCGCAGACAAACAAAATGTCCGTCAATATATATAATATATGAGTGTATGTGTGCAATTGTACTTATTTCGTGAAGGTATTGTTTACTTGTGCGTTATTATAGGCGGCCAACGCAAGCTTCATTTATTTTTATATTAAGTGCGCTGCGTTTCGCTGCTGTTGCAACACAATATAAACACAAGGAACACACAGAGAGATACCGAGGGCGCCCAGAACGAAGGTGATGACAGTGAATCGGTTATTGCCCGCACGCGATTCTGATGTGATTGATGCCCAATACACACACACATACAACACCAGACCAGACCATCAAATGCGCGTATATATTTAATCTCACACAAAGTATTTAGTATATAAAAACACATATTGACATATTATCAGAGAATGCGCATGTGTGCTCTTTGTATTTTAAATAAATATATTGATTACGACGGAATTAATTATAAAATGTACACACTCTTTTCATTTGTGTTCGTACTGATATATACACAGGGTGTCCGAAAAAATCGATTGCATAGTAAATGCGAATATCGCAGCATCTATATCATAATATTTGGGTATGAATTTCTTCTTTTTAAAGGATGAACAAATGGAGGAATAATTTTATCTTTTTATTATATGGTTATTATTACTTACAAAGATTCAATTCGAAGTAAAAAAGATAACTTTATTACTAAACTTTAGTTTAACTTTATCGCATATATGAAAGAATTAGGTTAAGTAACATTAAAAAAACACAAGTCGACATTTTTTTCTTAAAAATCCAACATTAAAACAAAATCTAAATATTTGTATATAAACAAAACATTAAATAAATAAAGCATTGCCCAAAAATGACCAGGCTTGGCCAAAAGAAAAAAACTCGTCTTTCATTAGGACAACGCAAAGCCATACATATCTGTAATATAACTCGCTTAAACCACCGAGAACTTCTATGGGAGGTTTTCAAGCATCTACCCTATAAACCTGGCTTTTTATAATATTTTAATTGTATATATATTTTTTATATTTAGCCAAATAAATATAATATAATAAATCCTTTTTTAAGCCATACTTTTAATATACCCTTAAAAGGGCAAAATATGACAAAAACGGCAAAATTTGCAACGTTTTTTGTCATATTTTGCCCTTTTAAGGGTATATTTGGTAATTCTTTGTAATTTTGAATTTTTGTCATAATTTTAATTGTACAATTAACTGATTATTAAACATTATCACTTTTTTTTGATAAAACTAAAATATACTCATTGTAACTACAATTTACTAATTTTCAATATTTTAAAAAGACACGATTTGTTTAATATTTTAGGTTAATTTTTTCAAGAATATATGTAATTTAAAAAAAAATAATCATTAATGATTTAATAATACTATTTAATTTAAAATATGTAATTTTTAGACCATATTTTGCTATTTTTAGGGTATCTTTTGACGATTTTTGTTTATATTTTGTCGTTTAATTTCCTAAAACAGTTTTTATGGCATAGTTTTGGTTGCCCTGGCTGATAATTCATCTTTACTATACAATAGTTGATTAAAAGCAGAATAATAGCAGTTAAACGAATCCATTTCGCTTAAAATTACCTTACATATTCTTTAGCCCTAAATGTACCTTAATACTACCATAATAGTACATTTACAGTTTGATCGCTTTAAATAGAAACTTTAACATTATTATTAGATCAACAATCAAAATCCAATATACAGGAGCTGGTGACTTGGGAGAGTTTACAATTTTCTAGAATTTAGGGGCTGGTAACTAGCGATAATCTTTAATATTCATGGCAACGCTCTTTGTGGCGTGAAACTAGCCTCAAAAGGAGCCAGTTAGTTTTTCCAAAATGGACAATGGGTTGTATGGGATGAACAGAGCAGATATAGAACTATTTTCGAAATGGCACCGAATTGTCAAAACAAAACGGCGCATATTTCGATCAAATAGAAGAAATGTAGCAATTTTAAATGAAGCCTTGAATTAATCGCAAAAATAATGGATTTATTTTTCCTTTACCTTTTAATAATTTTGTTCTTTAACTAATTTAGTTTTGTGTACATTTATTTTATTTTAAATCCATTTTTTTAGGAGCACTTGTTTTTGTGATCGATTTATTTTATGGCGATTTATATTAATTTTTTGAAAGACATTCAGTCATTTTTGACACTTCTGATAAATTTACATTCAATTATCTCTGTTTTTGACTTTAAACAGGCAACATAAAAATTTTCATAGAACTTTGTTGTTTTTTGTTGCACCTAGTATAAAATGTCTGGTATGTGGTTTGCTGTATTGGACACCATTATGTTATGTTATATTTGACATAGGAATGGAGAAGGAATTTGATAAAGAGGTATCCCCGATACCAATTTTAAGTCGCCATCAGCATCTTTTTGGGGCTGATAGTCAGCTCATGTTTTTAAGATATTTCATATATAATCTTGTGTAAAAATTCATCTTATGATGAAAAAAAAGGTTAAAATTTTACCCATTTTCTTCTAGTTAGGGGTTGGTTAAGTAAACAATTGTGGAAAAATCTTAATTGGGCAAACAAGCATACAAAATGTAGATGGAAAAAAATACATTTTTGAAAAAGGAATTGATTTTTAAATTTTTTTTGTACGTATTTTTAAGGATATGTAAAAAGGTCTCAAATTTAGCTTAGTCCATATAATTAAATATTCGTTGAAAATACACTTGAAAATAAACTACCAAAAAAAATGTTCGTTCACCTAAAAATGAAAAATGTGCTCTTAATTATAAAAAATATGGACCTAATGAAAAACTAACAAGTTTTCGCCTAGGGCCTAACTATAATTTTTTTTTTAAATATTTATAAAATAACAAAAACACTTTTATTGGGGCATATTATACGTTTTGGTTGGTTATTTATAATTTTGTAGCATAATCTTCTCGGTTAGCTCTGTTATTTTTAGGTGCACATTTATTTTATTTTAGTTGCCCATTATTTTTTTCAGGAGTACATTTTTTAGAGCCATTTTTAATGTTTAAAAAAATGCTGGTTTTGGAGAGCATTCATACAAACCGTAAAGTAAAGTATTTCGAAAACAATCGATATTTTACTAAAGTAATATTCTTAGGTTGTAATCTATCATAACTTATAGACTATCATTATGGAAACACTGTATTCTAACCTATCTGTTAAATAAAAAAAAAAAACAATTTTAACTAGATTTAAACACACCTTTTGTTACAACCAATAATCGAACATATTTTTTGAATCAAGATTTCAATGATTTCTAAAAAAAAAAATTGTTTCAATAATAACCATTGATTTTTGACCAGAAACTGTACAGATTTTCTTAGGAAAAACCTTATATTACAGTATCAAACACATTTTTTACAAAATTAAAAAAAAATACTAAAAAGTCCACTTTTTTATAATAAATAACGAACGATTTTGTATTTAAAAATGGGTAATTAGTAATGCTGTCAAAATTTAAAAATTGTTAACAGGTTACCCAGTCAGAAAAAGACGGGTTAACCGGTTAAACGGTCCTGCCCGCTCTAGTTAGGTTAACCGTTCGGAAGTTATTGTGTTAAAATGGTTTATTCAGGTTTTATATAAATTTATTAAAAAAAAACAAACTCAATCTATTATCTATAAATATTTAAAATCTATGTTAATTTTAGTTCAAAAAATCCACTTTTATATGAAAATTGGTTAAATTCAACCGGACCGGGTAACCATTTTTTTTTGGCAGCACTAGTAATTTGATTCTAAAACTAGTATGAAAAACAGGCAGAGACTTTAATTTTTGTGTAGAAAATTGATGCTACATTTATGTTTTTCTTTAGTAACAAATTTAGTTTTTAAAATAACTAATTTAGAAGACTAATTCGTCAAAGATAGATTTGTTGTTTAAAAATAGAAAATTATATATTTTTTTTTTTGAAAAATCAATTAATTTTTAACTATAATTATTCAAAAGCAAGCTAGTTTAAAAAAACAAACAAATTATTATGCAAAAAATATTTTTTATATGAAATTGATAGATATTTTGTCCTAGAAACATGCTATTTTTGAAAACCCTTTTAAATTAAATTAAAGCTTAGCAAATCCCCCAATTATAATCGTCGAATTTGGTAATCTTCAGTTAAGTTTCACTGTTCCTACATTAATTATATAACCATGCTTTTTGTATTCGTATGAAGGTTATTTCGTCCATTTTTGCCATTTTAAACTGAATTTAGGTCCAATCATTACAATATTTTTTATGTTGTTTTGAAACATACATAATGCCTATTGGCTGATTTGGTAATTTATATTAGTTTTGATTTAAGTCCTTTTTATCGTAGGCATAATATCAGGGTTACATAATGTCTGATTCAAACAGTCATAAATTCAGCTTATGATCAATATCCGCTTTCACTTTAAAGTAAAATTCCTCAGAAGTGATTTATCTAATTCATCCGTAATTTATTTTGGAAAAAATTACAATTATTATTGGCTGTAAAAATCAAAGTAATTATTTTGGTATCTTTCTACTTATATTATCCCAATTTGAACACCCTGTATTAATTTTTATATCCGTTTACACTCATGCTGGATGGAATCATTTTTGATTGGTTTTGTTATTGATTTCATTTTCGCGGGCGAAATCTTTTTTTGTTTGTTTTCAAATAAGAAGTTCGCTTTAACGCATCAACGCTTTAACGCATTGTCGCACTTGCACTCGGTCGTTGACTCGTCGATTGCACATACACACACACTCACACACACGTCGGTCGGTGTGTTGCGCAAAATATGTCTCTCACACACACACACATAGACACAATTCGCCGTTCGTTGTAATCAGTCCTAGAAATCTGCTTTTATTTGTACAACAAATAATTTGAGTGCGTCAGAATAGCTCGTATATACGAGCAGAGCCAGCGCCGCGGGCGCGTCGCGATGCGATGCGACACGGTAGCAGCGACAAAGCTGCAGATAGAGGAGCGAGCTTTTATCGTTGCATTCGATTGATTTCATTTTTTGACGTACGTGTATAATGTGCATTTGTATCTATATAATATATGGTATATAGTTCATGTGAGTGTTTTTTCTCACACCCGGTAATTGGTGTAGTGAACGCGCGATAGCAGTCAAAATAAAATACAGTAATGTCTGTGACACACACAATCATAATAACAGAAAATAAATTTCACAATATTTTATAGACGATATGCAATTACGCAGCACCGCGAGTAACTCCCCGAAAATCTGGTATAGTATAATATCAGTTAAAATACGTATAAATTGTAAGTTTTGTGATTCATGATTTTTTAATCACAATTTTACAAATTATATACGTTCAAATATATCTTGAAATTGCAACTGTTTAACAGAAAGATTTTGTTTGTTTTATGGCATTCACAGAGGCTTCGTTAGATATGACAGCACATCCGGGTCTGTGTGACCCTGCTAACATAATATAACATATAATAAAATTATATAATATAACAGAATTCTATATAAATTTTCGTTAATATTTTTTTGTATTCTTGAGCTTTTTAGAAATGAAATGTTTTTGTATTTGTTTTTGTCAAGTCCAATACTATGTAATACTAAGCTGATTTAAAAATTTAATATTTAATTATTTTAAACATTGTGCTAATCATTTGAAAAATATTTCATATATATATTTTTGAGGATTTGTGGATTTGTAGTGCTTTTTAAAAGCTAATTCAGATAATTTTGCTAATATTGTTTATTTACAGTTTAATTTTTCAACAATTCGTTTGTGAATATTTTAGTGCCCATCATTTTACATAATTTAAAAAAAATTAAAAATGAGGAAGCTTTTATTTAATATAGGGTTTAAGATTTTTTTTGGTATGTAACTATGATAATTATTTGATTTTTATTTACTTTATACATTGCCAATTTGTGGTTTCAGAAGATAGTTTTCGTTTATTTTACCTTAACAACTCAAATTTACAGCGTCCACTTAAACAACATACGTTATTTAAATTATCTTTTGAAATATATCTATCAAAATAATAAAAAAATATTTTTTTGTTGATAGTGCCGCTAAAATAATTGATGAATAATTTAAAATAAACTTGTTTCTTATCAATAATTTACAATAGTTTTTGCATTTGGCGGTGTTATACATAGTTATACAAATAAATCATTAAAATATTAAACTTTGTATGGCTATAAATTCGGGTCAATTAAAATAATAAAAATTTTGGGATTATTAAACCTTTTTAGATTTTTTTGGATTGTTTTAAATTAGTTAATTCAGATCTATAAGTTGATTTAAAACCTAACAATAGTACGAAGCAATATTTATGATTACTTAAACTAAAGTTTTTGCTGTATAACCGTTTTATGATTAAAAGACAAACTTTAATATATTACGCTTTCCGTATAAGTAGAGATGGCAACAAATCCAAAATAATAAATAAATTGATTATTACTACTTATCTACTATATTTCTATATTTAAGCCATTTTTAAGATACATATTCAAATTTCAGGCTGTGTAATCTTAATATTGTTTAAAATAGATATATATATATATATTACTAAATTTTAAAATGAATTTTTTACATACAAATAAAATATACGTACAAATATATTCGTATTGTTAAATAAATAATTCATTTTTATATATTTAAAAATATTGTTTATTTAAATAGTTATAATAATGAAAAAAAAATGTATTTTCAAATACCATATTAGAATCTGTGGCTCAAATAACATAAAAAAAATTGAAATATAATACTTATATAAATTATGGACAAGGTATTTGAGATGTATTTAAATTTCAATTATAAATCAACATTGATTTCAAAAAGTCGCCACATAAAATGAAACAAGCTAAAAACCATAAACGAAACATCGGCTGACATTTCCACATTTACGTTAATTATATTGCAAGTTTTAATGTGTATTTAGGTGTGTTTGCCATAGAATTAGTCTTTATTAAATGTGCCAGGGACAGTTTTACATAATTCTTCGATTACCTAATTTATTATCACCTAGATTTAAATACTTTTTTGCTTACCACTGTGCTGAATTATTAGCATTTTTCTAAACTTATCATTTAATGTGATTAGTATAAATATTGTGAGTAGTATTTAGTATTTAGTATTTAGCAAAAATTCAGTTGAAATTTGGGGTAATCAAATGTATTAAAACAAAAATAGTTCAAAAATATCGATAATAATTCAAATGTTATCATCGACATAAATCAAATAAACATACTGAGCATAGTTGTTTAATTTCGCACCAACTAAAATTAAACAACTATGCTTAATATATTTATTTTATTTAAGTCGGTGATAAAATCTTTTGGTTTTAAATAATTATAATTTTAACATCGACTTAAAAGAAACAAATAAATAGCAACGTTAATTTATTTATGTCGATCGTTCTTTAACATATTTTTTAAAAATTTCAGCGTTTTATTTTCAAACACGGGAACAGATCTTTGGATGCTCCAAACTGAATGCAAGTCTGTCAATATTATATATAAGTAATAATGATATGAATAAATACTAATAATAATTTTGTATTTTTAAAACCATTAAAATAGACGTGAAGGGCAACATAGACGATCATGATTAAAATTTTGTCCCATGTAATTTTCATGCGCATAGCAACAAAAAAGTACACAAAAAACAATGATTTTAAATTATGAATTTATAAAACACCATAAAATCAATTATTATTACAAAGTATATTATTGTAATACAACGTCTTTATAGCTAGTATTTTTGAAATATTTTTATGTTTTGTATCTGTGCTTGTGATATATTTCCATAAAAACCTTAAATATTCAAATTCAAATTGAAAGAATAAAATATGATGCTTTTAGGTCATATATTGGTATTTTAATATATAAATAAGGGTTTCCTGAGTATATTTTTGTTTGTCTTTAAAAAATAAGTAAAAGACATAAATTATGAGAAAATATTGATATTAAAACAATGATTTTATACCGACAGAGACATTAGTGGGAATATTGTGACGTATTTTTATGTCAAGTTCTCATTTTAATGAACCATTTTATGTTTGTCTAGTAAGAGATTAAGGCATGTAATCTAATGGATATTCCACTTTTTTTTTAAAAGTATTCGTTTAAAATAAAACAGATTCGCTGAGAGAAAATTAGGACCATATGTCTCTTGTGGGGGTAATACAGATCACTCTATACTATTCACTTTTGAAATGCTAACGTAAACGTAGTCTAAAATTTGTTTTAATTTAAAAAAACTTTTTTTTATAAAAAAATCTTTTTTTTATAAAAAATCTGTTTTCCATAAAAAAAATAAAGAGACCGAAGGTAGTCTGCTAAACTAAAATCGATATCGCAAATTTATGTTAAAAAAACACGATGGTTTTAATTTAATTTATGTTCCACGAATTAATAAAAATATCTTTCTTAAAAAAATAAAAAAAAAAAACAAAATAAATATTTGATAAAAAATAAAAAAACACAATAAATATTTGATAAATAATTTAGCAAAAAATGCTGTAAATATTTATATTGGTTTTGATTCAAGGCTCAGGTATAAATATAGTCTCTACCCAGAAATAAATGCGCTGCATCCAAATTCGAATTCATTATTTCATTTAATACATAACGTTTTTGGAATTTATTAAATTAATTATTTAATTTTAAATTTTTGTATTATATAATTTTGTTTTGAAAATGTAAAATGTCAAATTGAAAACAAAACAAAATAAAATTACTGCGAATATGAAATACGCGTAAAATATTATCTTTTGAAAGTAATGCATTTTAATTCGCCACATTCAATTGCAATCGACGATTTCCTAGAAGACTCGCAAGTTTCGCATTAAAATAGAATTATATTCGGTCTGCTTTTCGCAGAATTTTATCCATTGAATAATGACACATTTTCTGCGATTAAATCGCCATTCATTATTCAATAAAACACAAAGTAGATATATTCTATTCGTACACACGCTCACACAGAATAAATGTTTATTGTTATTATTTATTGTTAAACCGATCGTGAAAAGTCAATGCCGGTGTGAAAACAAAATTTTAACTATTTCTCGGTACACGGAAACACAAATCCAATCAAATATTATGAATAAGTCGAAAAATCCCAATAGCTATAATAATAAATATTTATAAAACAAATTAATTGAATGCAATAATAACCTTTTCGTATAATCGCCGTGTGTGTGTTGAGGTGTGTGTGTGGGTATTCTGTTCTCTTGAAGTATTCCAGTGAAACAGAGTGTTCTAATTGGTGTGTGTGTGTCGGTGCACTCTTCACTTCACATTTAATCACAGAACTGCACTTGTTGTTGTTGTGTTTCCCGAAATAATGTGCACTAATTTAATACTATTACACAGTGGGTCTTTTAAAATGGGACACAAATAAGGTAATAACAAACGGAATTGATCGATTTTTGCACACAAAAATATGCGTTAAAACCAATTTCACGTCTTACTTAAATCGCGCGCGCGCGTCTTGTGTCCATACAAAACAATTAATTGCGTTCGGCCGCACGCTCGCACGATTCTCGAGCACTTGTGATAAGACTCTCACACACACTCACACACTGTTGTCACAAAATAAAACAAACACACGCGGATGTTTACTCAAGAAAACGGGAACAGATTGCGTTTTAGGAATTTTTGCGAGATGAGATCCGTGCAAATCACTGGATAACGGTGCCAGGGTGCACGCAATAAGACAACGACGACACCGAAGAGAGAAAAGCTCTAAATACTTTTCAGTGTGTGAACTCTCAAAAAAATAAAATGCATGCGACACCGCGCCAATAATAAGTATAATTATCGTTGCACGCACTTAAAATGCACAAAACGCATAAACGCACATGCACAAGCACTCACACGCGAAAGCATACACAAATTAGTTGAAGTCTGAGTGGTAAACTTAGGAAATATATAGTTTT
Organism: Bolitophila cinerea; assembly: GCA_010015015.2. Classification (NCBI taxonomy): domain Eukaryota; kingdom Metazoa; phylum Arthropoda; class Insecta; order Diptera; family Mycetophilidae; genus Bolitophila; species Bolitophila cinerea. The sequence continues at coordinate 7,698 of JAAAKO020079378.1, read as the reverse complement.
GTTGTTGTTGTTGTTGTTGTTGTATTCTTGAATAAACTAGCACCACGATAAACTTTGTTTTTGTTGATTTTATAATCTCCGAAACTATTAAACAACGGCTTAAAATTTAAGTTATTTTCTTGTATATATATATGTATATATGTATGCGTATATGTAAATGATTTGTTTTTGTTGTTGTTGTTGTTGGATATTTTCTGTTTTGTTAAGTTGTATACGTGTATATATTTAACAATATTAGTCAGTTGGGCTCTCGGGGGGTAGTGGTGGTGGTGGTGGTGGTAGTGCGGTGTGTTTCTGTTGCTGTTGTTGTTTGTTGTTTTGTTGTTTTTGTTGTATGTATACTCCAAAAAGCCCGCCGGGTTTAATGAAAATTCCTCGGACGCGCTCGGACGCTACTCGGATCGACTCGGGCCGCGTCCGAAAATGCGTTCCGTTGCATATCGGTGCGTTGCGTTCATGCGACTGAAAATTATATCAAATCGACATTCAATTGAGAGCGAAACAATTTTCCAGCGTGCGATAAAGATAGGGAGCGAGAGCATGTGTGCGCGCGCATGCAACGCGCACCGCGTTTTCCGTATGTGTATGTGTGTGCGAAAAAGGCGAGTGCAATTGCACACACACACACACACACATACATGCATACCATCGCCGTCGTCGTCGTACAGTTTGATGGGCAACTAGAGTGAGGCGACCACAGAGCGCATGTTTTGCAGACAGGGACAACACGATCATGTTGTTGCTGCTGTTTTTTGTTGTTGCTGTATAGTTGTCGTCGTTTAATACCAGTAATTGCATGAGTAAGTGCAATGCAAGTGCAGCGTGCGCTGGAGCAACGGCAGTACGCGTACTGTACGAGTACCAGAGTGTGTGTGTTTGCGCGAAACGGAAAATGCGCGAGTGAGCCGCAATATATACACATATTTATACTCTCGCGTTTGCCTCTGTGTGAGTGTGTGTGTGTGTGTGCGGCGACATATGAGCGCGAAAATGCACTTACACACATGTTAAAAGTACTATAATATTCCATACAGTAATGACATGTGCCGTGATGGAGAGTAATATAAGTGATTGTATGTCCATGCATGTATGCAACTATATAAAATGCACTTTTTATTTGTATGCGTGCGTGTGCGTGCGTGTGTATACGCAATACGCATGCAAATAATAAAGTTCATGTGCAACTCAGTGACGGCGGCACGGCGCGGCAGTTTCGAAGTGCACGCATTTTCTGAGCGTTGTCTTGAAATCGCTCGATGTGTGTTTTTTAAATGCACTTTTAAATATTTAACACACACGAATGCACGCAACTCGAGTCATTTAATTGCTTCATTGCAATCACTTATTTTTTATCTGCGTTTTACGTACACTTAATTGTCTATTAATTATTGATATAGATATAAAATAAAATAAATTATTATTAGCAAGCGTTCGCTTTACGTACGAACTCTCTTCAGTGGCACACGTCCGTCGTCGTCGCGGTCGCCAAGCCGCTGGCCGCCGCGTCATCGTCAGCAGTCGCCTATTCTCGTAAACACGAGAGTGCACATAGTAAAAACGCATTATTTTTGCGTCAGAATAATAATTTAAATACGGCTTTCATGCGCGCGATTGGGCGTGTTTGCGAGAGAGTGACGCAAGGTTATTTGTATCTATATATAGTTGTTGCAAATTGTGTAAATTTATTTTATAATACACAAATTGATATAAATGTCTTGTTTTTCATAGACTAAAACAGAGCATTTGTAAAACGGCCGTAAGGAAATACACTAATAACAATATTGTATCTCAAGGTGATTGGTTTACAAATTGTTATTGCTTGTGAATTACAATATTTGTTTTTGATATAGTTATCAGCGCATTTGTCAGGCTTTTTTAAATTAAAATATATAAATATTGTTAATGTATTTGAAAAAATATGTGAAACACAACACAAATGTATAGTGTAAAATCAAACGAAAACGTTTTACGCGACGAATTTAAATCGATTTTGTGATACCATATTGTCTAATTAATTTGTTAAAATTGATTTTATATAATAATATAATATGGATTTTGATGATTATATTTTATATATTATTTCCAGGGAATCTGAATTATTTTAAACATATATATTTTATTGAATGTATTTATAAAATTCGTAAAAGAATGTTTTTAGACGAAATGATTTTATTGTAATAAATAAATGCGATAAAAAATCTGGAAAAATATCATTTAACGCAGATTGTAAATAAATTGATATTTATTTATAATCTACATTAAATTAAGGATAATTGAAATGTTGTTTTGCACACTGTCGTTTTTGAGATTTGTTGTATTTTATTTGAAAGAAATTTTAATAATTTCATAATATACATATATAATTAAATAAATAAATATATTCTGTAGTAAAGATTCTCTTTAATTTAAAGGAAATAAAATCTGTCTATTGTTTTATGAATTTGTTTTTGTTGACAGTTTTTGAAAATTTCGAAATATATTTTTTAGAAAAAATATATTTAATTTAAAAATGTTATTACAAATTCTCGAGAAACCCAATTTTTCAAAACAAAAACTCTAAAAAAATGATACCTATTGCAGTTGTTCTCATCATCAATCAATCCGTGTCATTCCACGTAAATTTCATCGTGCAAGAACTAAAACATTTGTATGATAAATGCCCGGATGATATTTTTAAATTTTATTTGATGAAATCGCCGGCCATAGCTATGATTTTTTCAAAAAAAATATTTTTTTTAAGACATTTTCAAAAAAAAAAACAAAATATTTTTATTTTAAAGTATATTTTTTGTTTTCTTTTCTCTGTACAATCCGATGAGTCGATTAAAAGTTAGTTTGTGTGGAACAAGTTAAAACACGATTTTTTTTCAGCCTCAAAAGTTAAAGAATAAAATACTTTTTTTTAAAATTACTCATTACACTGTTATAACCAGATTTTTTTTTAAATTATTAAGTGTTTTTTTTAATAAAAACATGTCTTTATTGAAAATTAAAATAATTATTAATATCTAAAATTAAATATTTTTTGGTCGACAAAAGTACTTCAGTTGTCTTGGAATTTTCAATTTTTATAAAATTTTAAGTTTTTTGTTTTAATTTTAATACAACAAGATGGAATTAATTTTACAAATTCACAAAATAGTCAAAACATTTTTTTTTACAATTTTTTCATTTCTGCTTGCTGTTTTCGTTGGAAAGAACAGTGTTTTTGGAAAATATATTGAAAATTTTGTCGGTTAAAAAACAAGAAATTTTCATGTTCTTAACCACATTGTTACCCAAATGATATCTTGACATTTGGAATTAAAAGTCATTTTTCACATATTGTATTATTTTATCATTCGAAATTATTTCTACCACACAAAATTATTTAAACTTTTTATCACTTTTTTTGGTGAAGTTGTTATTTTTCGTGTGTGTCTATGCTATTGCTATGATTCAAATAAAAATACTAATTTCTTCACTATGATAACGTTTGAAACACGGTTTCGACGTTTTTTCGAGCGACAGACGGAGCTATACAAACAATAACTCACAGAATTTTTGAAAAAAAAAAATCGAAACCAAACAAATTTGAGAAGAAGAAAATAACCGACGATATAAACAAGCAGAATGGTAGCAAAAAGCGTGTGAAAGACTAGCAAATATATAAAATATTATTTAGGGACAAAAATAAAAAATTACGTTTTTATTAAAATTCAATCATTTAGACTCAGTTTTAAATTTAAATTTAATAGAGCCAAAAGAAATTCTGTCACGTCAGAATTATCTAATTGTTGAAAATCAGAGATTTTAGATTTGTTTTAGAATTTCTAAATCTTGGTTTTGGAATTGTGAGACTTGTTTCAGAACGCAAACTTATTTTCATTTAATTTCTCTTTTTTTCTATAACAACAAAGACTAAAAATACATTGAACAAATAAAAAAACTAATTGTTACAAAAATCTGTTTCAAAAAATAAATAATTAGTTACTTAAAAATGTTTTGTGTCATAACAGATAAACACAAAAGTTTCACAAATAAAAAAAAGTGTTTTAAGCCCATAATAATATAAAAATGGATAATAATAATGTATGTATGGTTTAAATTATTTAAATTATTTATCGTTAACGTCAATTATTTTTACACTAATAATTTAATTTATACACTTTTTAATATTTTGGGTTCTCTGAATTCGTAGTTGTTTTATGCTTATTTTTAAATTCTCTATAATAGTTTTGTATGTCTGTGATATCTTTTGCATGGATTCTAATGCTGCCTAATTTACCGACTGCCTGTCATCCAATCGAGCCTAAACATGGCCCATTGACTTGTTGCCGATGTCAAGGAATTCTATTAAATTTTTCCCTACCACTCATTAGGGGGTGACCAAATATAGTCAAAATAATTATTTTGTGAAAAAGTGGTCAAACATTAAAGCAACTCGATTAAGTAATTTACGTAAATAATATCTGCTTCTTTACATTTAACCCTAAGTTATTTACATATACCATGAAAAATGGAGTTGAGAATTTATATGAAAAACATTGTTTTTTAGGGTTGATTAATTTGACGATTTTGTTGCCTGATTTTAGGCTACTTTATTAAAATCCTATTTTCAGAGAATTTAAAAATTAACTCCAAATTACTCACAAGCAATTATTTGAAATTGTATTAAACGCACTTAAAAAAAAATTATGCGTTATTTGTTCCCAAAAATTACATTATTTAATCGCAAAACTAATGCACTTTATAAAAAACATTTCTCAAATGATCTATAAATAATTATAGTATTTTTTCACTGCGATTACAAAAATTAAAATATATCTCAAACTAATTAGTTTTTGGTTTATATATATATATATATATTGCATTTTAACGACGTTTATCCATCATCATCAACCACTTGTGCACATACTCAAAACGCGCACCCGAAAAACGTCTTGTAATTTATCATTTTTTCAAGAAATCCTCTAGCACCTTCAAGGGGCGTTGTTCATTTCAGATGTTTTTTTTAATACGTTTCGGTTTTCTTGGTCTCCGTAGTGCGCTCCTCCGCTTGTCACCGCACAGCGCTCACAACCGCAACCGAAATCAGAAGTCAGCACTGTCTGGTGGTGTGTGTGTACATTTGTGTCTGGAGCAGCATAAAAGTACTGGCGAGCATCAGTGGTGTGACCGCACAAAGTGTTCTTGCGACACATCCACGCAATAAAAGAGTCACACACTCACACACACATACAACCATCAAGATGCATTTGCGCAACTCGTTGGTCTATGGCGACACTCTCCAACCAAACAAGACAAACCAAACCAACAAAAAAAACGCCTCAGAAAATATTTACGAGATGAAATTCGAAACCGCTAATGCTTGTATGCATTTTTGAGTGCAGTTGTGCGTTCATCACTCTCGACACAAACACACACACACACAATGCACTTTTATCTGCATATTGTATAAATGAAATACACATATATTTATATATATATATATATATATATGCATTTATGCATGTATTATAGTACACATATATTATGTAGTGTCTGTAATGGACTGTGCGCAATTTCTCGACGATGTGATCGAAACAACAAACAGCCGAGTGTTCGCGTTGCAGCAGATTCTACGTATGCTGGTCGACAATTGCACAAAACACACACACACACACACACTCACACACACACATACTTAAAATGCATCAAAAGAACGCACTGTACTCGCGCGTATATGCATTTCTCCGCGGACATTCACAAAATACGGTTTTTCTATTGGATATTCGCAATTTTAAATTGACCTCTGTAACGTGGAATTTTTTCATCATAGCTTGCATATAATTTAACTGTTTTTCACATTTCTAAAAAAACACTTGTGGCTTGGTGATTCGCCTGTGTGTCGGGAAATCTTAGGAGTTATGTAAACTCTACAGGTTTCATATACACACACATAGACAAATGCACATACATACATTCTCGCAGACATCATCAAATTTCGTATTTGCTCAGAAACAATTATTGAAACTAAACTATAAACAAATAAAACTCACTCAGTGGCTGAACAGTTTGTAGCCACATGGCCCACTCGTTGTTTTATATATATTTTTGTTTTTGGCAAAAACTATAGTGTTCACCAGAGAAAAGCGCAACTATTTTCTATTGATTTTTCACATTTTAATATTTTACGACTGAAACGCGTGCACACGGCCAAGCTGCGACGAACGGTGGTACATTTTCAGGCGATACGGAAAATCACAATGAAACCGAATCACTTGTTGCTCGACCAACTTGCAAACTTTAACTTTCGCACACATAGCGCGCACACTGGAACTTTTCCGAAAACTATGTACAAGTGCACACACACACACACATACACACACATAGAGCCACCCACCCAAACTGTGCACACACACACACACACACACGTAGACATATTTATACATACTCCTTGCACACGGTTGCCTCGTATACGACAACGACGACGACGACGACGACGACGGTGGCGGCAGCGGCGGCGGGCGCCCGCGCACACACATACTTGGAGTACATATTTAGTGCACACAAATACATACACAGAGTTTGGGGCCAGCTCAGCAGATACGTATGGCGTGGTGGTTTAGGAACGGGTTGCCAAGAGGAGTTGGGGGACTACCACCAAACATAGGATGCCTTCGTCGTTGTCGTCGGCGGGTGGCATACGTCGCCGTTGTCGCCGTTCTATTTGTGTGTGTGCTGCAACGCAACGCGCAGCGATGCCAGAGAGTGAGCGCCACACGAAAATTAGAATCTATTAATTATACTTTTAATCCGTCCAGACACAAGAAAACGTAGTCTCGCCCCTAGCCACGGAGCCGTTCCATTTAGGGCTGTGCGTGTGTGAGTGCCTTCTCGACAATCCATTTACTGTGCATATCTTCTATGTATGCATTTATTTACACGCCGTACATGGTGAAAAGCAAACAAAAAAAAAACACGAGCGGAAAAACAACACACACACACACACACACAGAAAAATAACGTGAGTGTTCGCTCGAATCGGGCCACACAGACACACACACACGCACACACACAAACACCGAACGAGTTCGATCACCCGTTTTTCCATTTTTATCTGTGTGCTTTTTTATATATATTTTCCAAATAGTCATATACTCGTATACACTAAATGCATGTGTGTGTGTGTTTGTGTGTTGAATCTGTGCGTGCACATAACGCGCGCCCGAAATCTCAACAGGCGTCTTTTTCATCCCTTATTTGTGCCCAAATTTTCTTTCCCCTTCTCGGTGGCGCGCGCGGCCGGCGCAGCGCTCTACGGCAGCATAGTGCACCACGTCTTGCTCTGCGACGCGAGTGCGCTCTGGCTGCTCCTTATGTACACACACATATGCATCAGTCGCGTGTATATACGGATTGCTGTAAACGCGCATCCTTTCGCGCCTCTGCAATTTTGTGTGTATGTGTGTGTGTGTGTGTGTGTGTGTGTGAGTGAGTTGTTGAGTTTGTGTCTGTGCATATAAGTACGAGACTTGGCAAAATCCGTCGTTTTCTCCGTTCGCCCTTTTCCGACGATATATTTCGGTGGACGAATACATTTATATATTAAACTCTATATATGCATAATATGTATATATATATATATATAAAATACTATTGCACACACACACAAACAGGATATTTCAGTTCGTAGAAATGTGGGTGTCACTGAGAGGGACAACGAGAACCAGCTTC
>JAAAKO020079267.1:0-23090 GCA_010015015.2 Bolitophila cinerea | reverse complement strand
GCAAAAGTCTGCTCTGTGTCTGCATCTACATATACAGACTTTTCTGACTGTCGCAGACAGAAATTTTGGTAGCAGACATTATCCAAATGTCTGTTGAAAGTTATTACATGAGCAGACAAATGCCCGCCAAAAATGTACCGCAGACACATGCAGATAAAATAATTTGTCTGTAACGTCACTATTGTCTGCAGATTACATGCATATACAGAAAAAAAATCGCAGACATTTAGAAAAATGTGACAGACTTTTACACAAAAGTCTGTGCATGTAATTGTACCTTAAAACATTTATAATTTTTACTCAAAATAGCATTTTGTAGTTTAGTTACAATATTTTACTCCTCTATATGAAAAAAAGAAATCTGCAAATTCAATATGGAAACTTTTTTTAATTTAAATAAATGTGTTTACTAAATAGCTAAAAACATTTATATATGTTATAATTTTCTTCGATGTTGTAAAATGTATTAAGTACGTGCTATGAAAAGCTCGAGCGTTTTTGCGCACAGTTTACGTGTTTAAGAATCGCTAGTGTAAACCGTCAGTTTTTCATTAGCGCATGCTACTAATGAAATTTCGCCTCGCGAAAAGGATCAAGAAAACTTCCATTGCTGTTTGTCTTTTGAGTTTTTGTGTGATTTTGAATTTAGATATTTAAAATAGATAAATTCAATAATTAAAAGTCGATGATTAAAACGAAAAAGATTAGAAAAAAACATTAAGTTATTAGACATTTAGTGAGGCAGCCATTACAAAGCACTGCAAAATTCCACCCAATTTTTGCAGAATCAACAGAAAGTTGCCTGGTGGAAGAAATAAATTATAGTTGCTATAATCTGTCTAGTTTTTGTTTTAGAAATTATTATTATTATTATTTATTTATTTATTAAAGCACAGAGTATTATACAAAATTATTAAACAATATACAATTTTTGGAGCTTAACTATTATGTACAGTAGGGAGTATAAAATACAATTTAATAAAGATTATTAAAAGAAAAAAAATACTATAGACATGTTTCATATAAAAGAGAAAAACCAAATTAAATATAAATAATCTGCAACTCACAAAAAAAACATCAGCACAGTCACATCGTAATCATTATATAAATATAAACAAAAATGGATTTGACAAACAAGTCATAGTACAGAATAAAGGAAATATATCTTCTTTTATTTATCGTGGTCATAACTGTTTAAGAGAAAGAGGTAGCGAATTCCAAATTAGCAGCTCCAGGGATAAGAAGGACCAGTAGTATAAACCATTTGAGTTACGTCTACGAAAGATAATTATATTTACAGTACGGTTTGAAGTGAACATGTTAAATTGATTATACATTTAAGAAGGCTGATTTAGTAATAGAGCTTTTTTGAGGTAGACACAGGACCTATACTCGATGAAAGATCTTGGAGAACAACCATGAATTCTATTTCTGAAACGCCCTAGTTTGTTTTCCGTATTCGTAAGTTTAAAAAAAATGCGGAAAACAAATCTCGTACAAGCATTTAGTGTTTTTTGAAGTCTATTAAGCATCGAAACTGACATATATGAAAAATACGATATCACAGTATAAGAAGTGGGGATGAAGTAGTAAAGATTTTTCAAGTTCAGGTCGAGTAGCACAAGACATGAGGTGTGCATGTACCCAGAGACGGCGTAAACCACCAAGTACTTTGGATACAATCGAACATGCGTGGTCGTTCCATTTAATTTATTATCCATGATGAGACCAAGATTTTTCACACTACTCGAACATTCAAATGGTTGCCCTATTATAACAATATGAGGAAGAGAATTAGTGAGAATAGATCGACGGAGAGGGGAGAAAAGGATGCATTTAGTATTAAAACAATTAAAAAGCAGTTTGTTACGTTCGCAAAATTAAGAAACTACCATAAGGTCGGTGTTGATAATATCAATTTGGAAGTGGAGAATTCTACTGTCACACGAGTATTACAATTGAGCTTACTTGGTTGCACTTGAAAGAATGGTGGGAAGGTTATTGATAAAAATTGAGAATAAAAGTGGACCAAGTACTGAACCCTGCGGGACGCCCAAATTAACTCTATTATGCGAGGATAATGTACCGCTAATTTCAACATATTGGGTTCGTTGTCCAAGGTAGCTATTTATATGTTAAGATTGACAGCTGAGGAACTTAAACCAAACAGACAGGATAATTTATTGCAGAATAAACGTGAGAAACTGTAAAAGCTTTTTAAAAGTCAAGTAAAACCATAATAGTACATTTTTTGTCGTCAAGGCTTTTAGAAATATCATTAGTTACTGAAAGAAGGGCCGTGGTACTGTGATTACTTCTAAAGCCAGACTGAAACTCATTTAAGAGGGTAAAGGATTTAATATTAGAATTAAATTTTATTTGATGACAATTTTAAGAGCCTTAGAAAGTATTGGTAAGATGTTGGATTGGTCTGAAATCTATGTGTCCAAAAGAACAGGATTTTTATGGTATCACTGTAGCATTTTTCTAGGACAAAGGAAATGTTGACGAGGAGAGAGAAAAGTTAAAGATATCATGGATAAATGGTAGAATGATAGGATATAACATTTTATTGAAAAGAAAGAAGATTTAGTCCAATCCAACAGAGTTTGACTTTATGGACGAAATGACTAGATTTTTTTCAGAGAATGTGATGGAATGGAAACTAAATCTGGGAATAGTTCTATCTAGAAGAGATAAGACTAGGGGATTAATATTAGGAAAATATTGAAGAGATGGGGTGGCTATTAAACTGTTTAAAAAATAATGGAGGGTGTATATTGCCATAAGAGTTGATACCAATAAACTGCAGGTTTCGCCATAGAACACGTGACGTTTGGTTAGTTTTTAGACGAGGTTCAAGAAACGGATTTTAGCATTTCGAATTACTTTATCTATGTCCCTTTTAATAAGAACGCACTTAACTCTGGCGTCAAACCCAGGGTTGTGAAGTACTAGAACATAGATTGACTGGAAACATCGAGGCATGCTTATCAAGAAGGTACATAATTTGTCTTTTCATCGGAAGATGAAATTATTGTATAAATGGCACTTCTTTAACAAGGGTGTCTGTAATGCGTGATTTAGGTGTTCTCTTTGATGAAATGTTATTATTTAGTAAACAAGTAAACTTAACTATTTCAAAGGCTTAATCCAAGCTCGGTTTCATGAAGAGAATCTGAACTGATTTCGTTGACTTAAAAGCACTAAAGAGCACTATAAGATCACATTTACGATCACATCTACGTTACGTAATTTATTCTAATAGATTGGAATCTATACAGAAGATATTTATTCTGTATGCTCTGCGCGGTGTTGTGGTAAGGGATGACAATTATGTTCTTCCTCCCTACGCTGACCGTTGTCGGCATTTGGCCTTAGAATCTCTTTCAGACAGAAGACACAATGCTGAAGTTTCCTTTTTATTTGATTTGTTGTCAGGTCGCACAGACGCGCCAAATTTGCTATAACTTATTGACATTTCTGCCCCTTTCCAGAATTACACGTATTACACTGTGAAAAAGGCAGAATCTTTTACCCGTTTTTCCAAATATTTTGATTTTATCTCACATTAAATGTTTAGATAGTTGTCCTTTCTTTGAGATCTCAGCTTAGCTTTTTATTTTATACAATTGTTTTTAAATCCTAGATTAGATTTTTATTTTTAAATAATTGTTTTTTTTATTATTTTCTATTTTATTCATTTATCTTTATATCTTTTAATTGTATATAACTTATTTTTATGTTATTTTTGTATATGGATATTTGTACCAAAGTTGAAGTAAATGGTCAGTTATCTTCGGCTGTTGATGTCACTTTTGAAAAAAAATGTAATTCACATCAATGTTGTAAAATTGACATACAATTTTTTTAATGCTAAATTAAAAATAAATAAATAAATAAATAATAATATTTATTATTTTATTTTATAATATATTTTCTAATTTAAATGTTAACTCGATTTGCGTAGGCGCCATTTAACATTCTTCAAAAAAAATATTAAAATATTAAAATTCAGAATTAGTAACATAAAATTGCATCGTGCTTTTGGACATGTTTTGTGCACAGTGCTTGTTAAAGCATGTTTAATCCGTAATGACGCTCGAAAATTAGACTGAATATTAAAAAAAGGAAATCGCTCACAAAATTTATAATGTATATAATATATTTATTCACATATATTATATACAAAGAATGACTACCAAAAAACGTCTGTATCGCACAATGCCCGTAATTGAAGTGAGTGTATAATCGGGTTGTTTAATAAAACAGATAAATTAATTGTATATACGATTACAAAGTATTATTTATATAAATTAAACTATTGTGTACTTCGTCAATAACATTTCAAAGAAATGTTTTGATCGATTAAAAAAAACAAGTTTCAGATCAAAGCGATTTATAGACTCTTGTGGCGTTATACACAGATGCACATAACACTGATACCAAGGGCGCCCTATATATTTCAATTAAAATTTGATACCTTGATGAAAACCCGTCGAAGTCATACAACCTTTATGCTTCACAGAGGAAACTAATATCTATATTTTGATTTATTTATATTTTTAAAATACATTATATGTTTTTAATAGTTGAATAGAAATATTAACTAACATTGTTTTTATTTATCTTTTTAATGCCTTTGTTATATAGCGAAATATAGAAAAACTAACTAACAGAGCATCGGTATAATAAAGAATCATAATATTTGTACATAATATGATTATCCTATAATGGTATTGTTTAATACAAATGTACACAGCCCCATATGAAAAAGTATACTAAACTTATTCTTAAGTATACCTGTATAATGTATATTACAAAAAGTATACGCTTGGAATTTCGTTTCTTTGTAGCTACTATATAATATAGCTAGTATCCCATTTCTCATAAATGTACCCACATTTATTTACTGAGATTTTATCTCCGAGATCTAACATATTATATTTTATATATATGAATACATTGGTGCAAAAATTCAAACAAATGAACATATAGCAACAGTCTATAGAATATTTTATGTACATGCACAATACATTGCACATAGTATAGTACATATATAAAGTACATATAAAATATCATATGATCAAATATATATATATATATATATAAATATCTAATGTATATAAGCTATATCTCGCGCTTTGTCGTTAATAGTCCCATTACGCCTGGTAATTCTTTTATTTTGGACTCTCATGTCGTCAGTTATACAAGGCTACACATAATATTCAAGAAAATAGGTATAGAAAAGTACTTTTATAACGATTCTGCGTTACCGCGGCTGTTGCCCACAACCTGTTTTATATACAATAGTAAATATTTTATATAATATACAAGACATATTAATGAAATTGAAGAACACCAGGATAAGAGAAGTAAAAATACTGAAAAACATTAACGATAAAAAAGGAGTAGGTATAAATCATGAGACATGTGTGATATTCTATATATACATTTTTATACTATAAAACGTACATCCCTCTTTGTGCTATTTATATAAAAAAACGGATGAAAAATATGTTTGCTTGCATATAAAACGCAGCACGCAAATGTCAGCCAGGCTAAGCGTAGAAAATCGGACAAGTGGTCAGAAGTTATGCGAAAACCATAAATGGTTGCGCTCGTCGCGAACTCGGGCAAGGAAAAGGCATCAGATTGGAAGAAACATTGCAGCCGAGGAATGCACGCGGTGCTGCTGCTGCAAGAGATGCAAATTTATGTGGGCTTTGTGTACATCGCGCAAAGAAAAGGTGCGCGCGCATGTTTTAAGAGGCGCACATACGTGAGCAAAACTGCGAGGAGTATTTATATGCAAAAATAGTGCACACAATTACATTACATATATGTAAATGTATACACATATACAGGGTGTCAAAGCATCAAGGATACTTAAATGGTGTAACTTGATTTTAAAGCCAGTAATTTTTTAATATATTATGAAAAAATCAGGCAGGAATTCAGCTTAAGATTATAATTTCGTTTTTGTTTACTTCAAAAAGGTCCTTGTACATATCACTATACTTAAATTTTTGGTTTTTGCTGATATTTTATTGTTTTTATTATAGAATTCAATCATTGAACATATAACTCAAAAATTAGGTAGTTTTCAAAGTTAATAAATCACCAAAGAAAATGCTGTCTTTTTGGATTGATCGGATAGAACTTATTTATCGTTTGAACTATACAGGTAAAGATATTTATTTTTACAGGTAAATGAACCATCTAACAGCTCTTTTTTTAAAGACCACTAGGAAGTTTTTTCAATAAAAATCAACTAAAACAATTATAGTATCACTACTATAGAGTCCTAGATATATAATTGTTATCTTAATTTGGACACCCTGTATATTCGTGAATGTATTTATAGTTATACTGCTCAAATGGAATCTGTGTATAGGTGCTGTGTACTCGAATATATGGCAAATAACAATTATAAAGGTGAAGCTGTGCGCGTACTCTCCGCAATAATGCTTAAATGGTTATCGCACGTGTCCATCTGTATATATATATTTTATATATTATATATTCAAACACACCACATAAACATGCAAACATACCTACGCACACACATATTAGGGCCGCATTTGGCTTGGTCTGGGTCTCTGTAATGTCAAAGGTTTTATTTGGATTTTAAAGAAAACTTCTTCTTGTGGTATTTCCTATTTCAACGAAGCTATATGGGGAAGTTCAAACCTCATTATTTCTAAGTTAAATACTATAATATTCAAGCATGAGCACATATTAAACAATTGTGTAAAACTTCCTAATTTTGAGTGAAATACCACGGGCCTTAGCTTTTACGCATAGCCTTTCTTCCGAAAGTTACAAAAAAAAGTTAGCTCATGATATATTCCCAATAAGTTACATCTAATAAAGTACAAATGATGATAAACGTTCTGGACTCCCAAAAAAGATCACTACACCGGAAAACATCGCAAAAATCCATCAAATTATAAGAAACTAGCTAAGGCTTTGTAGGCATCTCAATGAAGTGCGACATGGATGCTGTGTTTGCCTACAGTCGATTTTAGACTTCCCAGCAGTAATCCGAATGTTTTTGCGATTCCGAATTATAACCATGGGTGATACAAGATCCATTACTATACTCCAGAGTAGATGCATAAGGACCTGGAAATGTTATAGCCTCCGTATTTTTATTATCTAACTAAAAAGGTTTGTTGAGAATAATATCGAAATTGGGAAATACAAATAATTCTCTGTTTTATTATTTAGGGACTTAGTATATCCATTAAATAGCTTCTGGAAAATGTATGATATATTTTAACTGGTAATCAATCGCAAAAAAACATTTTTTAGGGCTTGCGAAAGGTACCGTTTTTATCAAAAAAAGTCAAAACATTTTTCGATAATATAAGATATAAAAATCCATTAAAATATCGCACCGAAATTTATTTATGATGGCTTCATGGCACGCCTAAATATAGTTGTGATATCACACCTAAAATATAGATTCATGGGTATGGCCTAAATAAAACAAATTGATTCTAAAATAGCACTCATGCTATCTTGTTTTTAATTATTGTCACAACTATTTGAAAAGCTATTAACAATCGGAAAGAAATTACTCCTCAAACTTCAAGAAAAATTCTTTAATCTAAAAATATAAATATAAAAATTAACATTGCAAGTAAAGTATTTGTTCCTATTTTAATATTTATGTATATATATGTAAAATAAATAAAAAAATACAAACAAAATAGAGCGCGCAGTTGTTACATAGTCCATGTAATGCAAATATATATGCAACACCATAATTTATTCACATATTCAAAATTAAAATCGCTCGCGAACTTTATACAGTTCTTGTCTGCGGCTCGGCGGCTCCTCATTTGAATCTTGGCTCTTGGCTCATAAAATCGCAATCTGCTGATCGAGCGCGTGCTCTCGTACCAAGAGATATCTCCCGTTAGGCGCGCAAAAGCCAAATGATTCGGTTTAATTTACAAGCGCGAGCGCGCAATCGCAGCAGCGTAACTGTAAAGTATATAACGTATATATGAATAGTATATACCCATAAAATGTATATTACAATATATACTTAAATCTTTACAATACACATACGCGGCACAACAACAAACACAGACATACACGCATTTATTCTCATAGACGTATATCTGCGCGCAATTGTGTTGCGCGAGATTTAGAAAATTTCCAATAATCATCCTAACGCAACGGAGCTATACACATCACGCACCGCATTTAGATGCGCAAATCTTATGCGAATGTATTATAGAATTATAGGCGGTGCTCGGTGAACAGGTGTATATTCTTAACGAACACAGAACAAATCTAATATTCACATATTATGCATATATCAACATAAATACACATAAATAAACAAGAGGCAACAACAAAACGCATACAATTTAATATGAACAATAATAAATACAAATAAATACACTCACACACATACACATGCACTACCAAAGAGTTATGTTGAGCGAGATATAATGTACAAATGTCTATACAATTATGTGTTTTGAGGAAAAAACATATATATCATTTTATGGAATGAGCTATAAGGAAAACCAATTACATCGCTGTGTCGATGTTCAACTGTAATACGTAATACGTACATTGTATTGATATAAAATATTAAAATTATTTTAATGGTCTCCTCGGTGAACACGGAACTCTTTTCTAAAATAAACGGGATAAACTATAAATCCTTTTGTGAGACGTAGGTCAAGATTATGATACCTTTCATAGGATTTAACCAACAAACATAATAAAAATTACCTTACAAAAAAGTATATTATGCAAGTGAACACCAGAATAAAAAAAAACAGAATATTCCGGATTGTTAAAATCTTTTTTTTTGCAAATTTTGAGATATTTTAGCTTAGCATAACTAAACTAACATATGTTTTATATATTTTTATAATATTTTATTTTGGTATATTCGTCGAAAATAAGTCCTTCTTAAGGCTATTTCATGGCATAAATATTTATCTGCCTAATGGATTTAGTTTCCAATTAAAATGAAATTATAAAATTTATAATAAACATTTAAATATTTTCAGTTTAAAATTTTAGAAACACATTATTATTTGACTTCAAAAATGCTTTCAACTGCATACAAAGGCATTGTAAAAAAAACAAACATTTTCTAAAAACGTCATTTCTCAAAAAGTTGCCCTAATACAGAGATGAAATGAATGAGCGGTAATGTCAGACAAATACTTTTCTTTTAAAAGTTAAATGATATTCTTGTTTTTTGCTAGTCTTTTGCTTGTTTTTTGCAATCCACTACTTTCTTTCCATTCTCTATTTATATTTCATATTTCATTCATAGAAATAAAATTGACATACACATTCTTTTATTTTATACCTTATGTCAAATAGCACATATTGGAACGATTTCTGGAAAAAGCATATTTTTGCGATGCTAAATATACAGTGTATGTACTGACATTTCACACATACTATTATAAAATCGCAATCGTTGAAATTGACTGAGAGAGAACGCAGCTTTACTAAGTTAATAACATAAAAAATTGTTGTAAACCAACTCACTTATCGTTTTTATGACAATAAATTCAGTTCAGTGCACTCTAATCGGACAGCTTGGAATTTTATTATATATATTTATGCTCAAAATGTCACTGCAATCTACAATGTACATTATTTCATTAGTCACCTCTTGTTACTTGTTCCCTTTAAATTTTAAATCATAATTTGACTCCAAATACCGTAAAAAAGTGCTTAAATTTATAACAATTGATTAAAACATCACTCTCACTTGCTGGTGAATATAGTTTAGCTGCTGCACCTGTGAGGACAAAGACCTAAAAAATGGGATTATTCAACCCTGTATCGCCGTTTGACGAAGACGTTGGTATGTGTATAGTATAGAGACCAAATGCAATACCAATTCCTAATATTTTTTTTGTTTTTTTTATATCGTCCACTATATGCGCGATACTTATTTATAAATAATAATATTGTAATTATTGCTACGTTGTATATCGTTTGTACTAAGTCAATTTAAAATAATTGGTCGTAATGCAGATGTGGCATTTAAGGTCATCTGCGCTAAATTGATTTATTCAATTCAAAATCGGTGTTGCAAATAACATTCCTTTGTGTCGCATACTGTTATCACTTCAAAAAACATAATTAAATTTGTGAGTTGTATGCATAATAAAAGATGCAGTTTTGTTTGAATTATATTTAGTCAGTTATTAATAGTGTATTTGACTATGATAATATTAAATTCTCCAATTGAACGAAACGAAAAGGTTGTTGACATTTCATATCAATGTTAAGTTATTTTAATCCTATTATTTATAGTAATAAAAAAACATTTACGTGACTAATATATTGTTTATCATTTATCATTCTTTATTTGCAGATAAAGCCACCAGCGAAAACAATGAAGCAGAACTATGGGGCGTTATCATGGAAATTTGTGACAAAGTCGGCTCGAGTCCCAAAAATGCAAAAGATTGCCTTAGAGCCGTTATGCGAAGGCTTGGTAACCCAGATCCTCACGTTGCGATACAAGCACTTACAGTAATAATACAATGAAATATATTGTAATAAAAAACAACTTTACCTAATTGTGTATTTTGATTTAAAGCTACTAGATGCATGTATTAACAATTGCGAAAAGAGCTTTCACCTTGAGATTGCGTCTAGGGAGTTTGAAAATGAGTTCCGAAAGATTCTGGGCAGGAGTCAGCCCGCGCTGGCGATGGTATTTTTGTTAAATATAACTATTTTATTTACTCATAATAATAATAATTTCTTTAGAAATTAAAACAATCTCTGAAAAAATGGGCAGAGAGCGAGTTCAAAACAGACACACAACTTAATCTTATACCTTCGCTGTACCAGAAATTACGTATGGAAGGTCAGGACTTTACCGATACTATTGGTCTGCCTATCAAAAAGGAAGTCGTTTTAAGTAAGGATCCCAATGTAGTATCTAGTCAACAGGAAGAAGACGATATTGCAAAAGCCATCGAATTGTCGCTTAAAGACAAAGGCACTTCATCGAAAACGACTAGTTCCTCGCTGGTAAGATTTTAATAAAATGATTATTGAAAGCAAATAAAATATATTTATTTATTTGCAGTCATCTTCCTTGTACCCTTCAATGACATTCAATGGTGCGGCATCAGTACCGGGTTCTTCGTTTAAGACTAGCTCTGAACCACGAAAAGTTCGTGCGTTGTACAACTTTGAAGCCGCCGAAGAGAATGAGTTGACATTCGTTGCCGGTGAATTTATTCATGTGCTAGACGACTCAGACCCGAACTGGTGGAAGGGATACAATAGCGGCGGAGAGGGTCTGTTTCCGTCTAACTTTGTTAGCGCCGATCTAAGCGTTGAACCCGAAACATTACATTCTGACACCAAAAAGTCAGTACAGTTTAGTGATGTTAAGAAAGAGGTGGAAGAAGATGTGTCCGAGGTGGACGAAGGAAAAATTGATCGACTTGCGTATCTTTTAAACGAGGCAAATCCGGAGGATCCATCGCAAGTATGTGATTTTAAAAAAAATATATTATCTCGGATTTAATTTTTTTAAATATATTAGGATAGCGATGAAATGCTGAATCTTGAAAATCAAGTAAATCAGATGATTCCACTAATTGACAGTGAACTCGAACGCGTAGACCGCAAACATGCTCAGCTCACCCAGTTGAGCAGTGATCTGGTAGAAGCCATTAATCTGTATCATTCTTTGATGCGTGAGCCTGATCGTCCAATTGGCGGGTACATGGGATATCAAGTAGGCCCAATGTATCAAGGACATCAACACCATCAGCCTGGTTTGTATAATAATGCTCCTAATGGAATGGCTCTATCCTCACAAGGCACACCTTCGCATTATATAGGTACATTTTCAATAAATTATATAATTATAGTAATTATAAACGATAAATTTATGTAGGAACTCCTCCTGCTCACATCATGCAAGGATATTCGATGAACTCTGGACAACTACCACCCCATCAAATGAATCGACTACCCCATTTACATAATTTACAGCAAGCTTTGGCACCAATACCAAATACTCAGCAGCAATCATTACCGCCTCATGCACTTGGCCAACAACAACAACATCCTGGACACCCACAACAACAGCCACACAGCATACATATGGGCCAACCAAATCTAACTCTACAGCAGCACATTCCGAATAACGTGAATCCAAACGAATTGCAGAATCAGTCTGCTGGATCTAATGTGCCAATTTCGCACACTCCTATGATTCAGCAACAGCAGCATCATCATTCTAACCCAATGCCCCAATCGGTCGGTATGAATTTTCCGGTTGCTCCACAGAATTTTACAAACATACAAGGACAACCAATGCAAGTGGTACCCATGCATCAGCAACATCCTCAGATGCAACAGCATAATGTTAACTTTCAAAATGGCCACGGTGCCGGTTCACCCCAAATGTTACACCAATTAGGTCATCCACATATGAACCAACATCATCATTCACCGCAGCACATGCAGCAACAGCAAAACCCGCAGATTAACATGGCAATGTCGCAGCCTGTCACTACGACCATTTTACCGCAAACCGACTCTAGGCAAAACATCCCAGTATATCAGCAGCAACGGTAAAAGTAAATATATATATATATAATAAAATTATAACAGAGTCGTATTAAACTCCGTTTAAGCGTTTCCGGTTAAATATTGTATATTTTGTGTCCTAATAAGTGTTGCATTATATTCATTTAAGAACTGGTGTTTTTGGTAATAGTTTTTTTGTAGTTTCGTATTTGTTGTATTTTAAAGTATCATATAATTTAACTATCGAAATTCATGTTCTGTTATATTTGTATATTTTATTTCAATAATTATATACACCATATTAGATCAACAACGGATTTGTCTGAAGATCAAAATGCTGCAGCAGCTTTAACTCCAACGAAAGAAATTTAGTGATCATGATCATAGAAAAAACTTTTCACTGTCTCGATCGTTCCCATTCGACGGAGTATCCGAAAAAACCAAAACAATTGAGCATATACATTAATAATAATAATACATAAATAATATATTATATGCATTTTAAAATAATAAAATATTATAGCCTTATTTTCAGTTTCGATTTATATACATAAAAAATACATACATTAAAAATTTATTTGTTAAATATTTATGTAAAAGAAAATAAATAAACTATATTAAAGTACGTTTTCATTTTTTTTTCTTATAAAGAAAACAATAAAACAATAAACGCACTCATTACAGAACCTTTTGATCCACACTACACAAACACGGCGAATTGCAAATGTCACACACGCAACAACAACAACAACATATAATCAGAAACAGCAAGTTTCTCAGTGATCCGCGACGTACACCAAATATAATATTTGTTTGTTTAAAATGTCTGGAGTCTTCGTTTTTGTTTGTATATTTTCATAAATATATATCTAAATTCGTGAGCTCTAAGTACTCTCAAAGATTTGATTCACTCAAATATAGTTTATGTTCTTTGCAATTATATACAACCCACAAATTGTGTCCACAGCTCTTGCGATCCAGTCGTGCGCTGCTGGCCATTTTGGCCTTGGCACGTCCGATTATTATTTTTATTTGTGTTTAATTGCGGTTGTTTGTAAGCGGTAGTTGTAATTGTGAATCGTTTTCCGTGATTTGTTATTTAACAGTTATGTTGTTATAAACATAAAAAAGGAAACACTTATGTTAGTGTGAATGTGTGCTTGCCGGTTATAATGTGGACATTTCGCAATGTCAATTCGTATGAGTTGTTTTTCTGGTCCATGTACCTCCTCCTACTGCCAGGTTTTCAATTTCAAGTCGTATTTACCGATACGTCTGGTGCAGTTCCAACCGTTTTGCCGGGCACAAATCAGCAGCAGCAAATTCTACAGCAGCCATGCGATCGAACGCGAAGAGTTTTCACAGATCTGAGTGGCGAGATCAGTCATGGGCCAGCGGGTTCAAATTATACGCAGGTAAAGTATTTCCGTATATTTAAATAATTTAAGACTACGCTAATCAGTAAAATACTATATTTTAGGATTCACATTGCGAATGGCTTATTAAATCCAAGAATGACAGCCAATTCATTACATTAACATTCCGTAGCATGGGAACGGAGTGCTCGTACGACTACATATTTGTGTATGATGGAGACTCTTTCAAATCTCCACTGCTTGGTAGTTTTAGTGGTAAAACTGAGCCACAAAAGGTTATTGCCACATCAGGAAGCGTAAGGAAATATTGATAAACAAAAAAAACATAAGTGTTTTCTAAGTATGTAATTATATATAGATGCTGATTCTATTGTACAGCGACACAAACTATGTGCTCGACGGATTCAAAGCAGAGTTTTATGTAAGCAATTGCCCTAATAATTGTACGAATCGTGGAAAGTGCGTGGGACACCAGTGTGTGTGTCAGGGTGACTGGATCGGCAAAGATTGCAGTCTGCACGCGTGTCCAGATAGTTGTGGGGCATCAGAAGGTCGTGGTGTATGTTTAAAAGAGCACTGCCGTTGTTATAATGTAAGTTAAATTTTGTCTATGTATCGAATTTTATGACATTTATTATTTTGTTTCTATTTTAAGGGTTTTTCTGGAAAAGCATGCAGTTTGCATAATAAGAACCCGATCGGAAACGAGTGGCATTGGATGTCAACGATTCAAGGAGGACTTTCACCGAGAGCAGCTCATACAGCAGTTTATGTAAACGAAACTGATTCTCTCTATGTATTTGGCGGATATGATCTCAACAATGTTTTAGGATCCTTGCAAGTAAGTATACACATCCTCATTTAGAGGTAGTTCGATTAGTTTTTAATCACAAAAATTACATTTCACAGATCTACCGATTTAACAACAGTGCATGGGAAGACGAATGGGGATTGTCGTTACGAAGTCGACACTTTCCAGCTAAAATCGATAACACACTATTAAAGGCCGTTTTGCATCAAGACGAAGACGAGGCACGACTTTGGGGTCTCAAGAATGACGCATCATTCTTTCGGAATATCTTGCTTACGATTTCAGATCAGAATTTTGTACCACGCAAACAACGGTCACCGGGACATAATGAGAGCACATCGCAAGAGTACATAAACTTTTTTGAAGACATCACTGCTAAACCAAAACCGCTAGACCGTTATGGTCATGCTGTTGAAGCTGTTGACGGTGGATTTGTAATATTTGGCGGGAAACTTTCAGACGGAAGCCTGTCCAATGAACTTTGGTTTTTTAATGTGTCTATAGTGGGTGGTCAATGGAGTTTGAGAGCTAATACCTCGCTTGTTAAACCACTACCTTTAACAAGACACACGATAACACTTGCCGACGACTACCTGTATGTTTTTGGAGGAAGTCTGCAGAATGGAGAATTTTCCTCCAGGTTTGTTTTACACTTGAAAGGTATTGTATTTTATACTTTCTATAAATTCTATAATTTTTTTGTTTCAGAATATTCAAAATACATATGTCAGCAACTATTAGTGACCAGTGGGAAGAAGTGCTTCCTCGTGGTGGCAAAGCGTTGGATGTACGTGTCGTGGCTCACACTACTGTCTATCACAAATCCACTAACTCGCTAGTTGTGTATGGTGGCGTCGTCGCTGGAGTAGCAAGATTTTCCAAGCTCTCCGATCGCATGTTTGCATTCCAACTTAACGAACGTCATTGGACCGAAGTGCTTTATCCACGAACACCGTTGCGTGATGCTTACATACCACGAGAACGTGCTTTCCATACGGCCACAATCGTTGGAAATTATATGATTGTATTCGGTGGTTACTCACACCGACATAACAAAGAGGAAATCTGCTATGACAATCAAATGTATCTGTACCATCTTGGATGTCACACGTGGATCAATCAAGATGTGCTCGGTACCAACAAAAACTCAAACTATCCAAAGCAACAGGGTGTTTTTGCTCATGCTGCCACTATTCGAAATGGAAACACACTACTGATAGTCGGTGGTTATCATGGAAATGTAAATGCTGATCTCTTGGCTTACACTTTGCCTCCGATGCTTGTAGTAGCAAATGAGAGCACATTTGATCCCGAGGCTGCATGTCCTAAACACACTGGCGTTTCCGAATGTCTGTCCGACCCCGAATGCGGATGGTGCTCTGCTGATAATGTTTGCTACGGCCGAACGATCGGAGCAAATTGTACAACAAATCTACAAACTACACGATGTCCAGGAATTTGTCCAGCTCTGGGTGACTGTCATTCGTGTTTAATCCATGGAATTAATGATCGTGCACAAACGCACTCGGTGGCAAATAAATTCGGTCTGAACCAGTGTACTTGGTGTGTACAGAATGCTAGGTGTCATCACAAGGATGACAACTATGGGGTATGCGGTGAGGATACACCATCACAGTCGCCAGGATGGTGGGGAGCAAAAGGTACAGAGATAGCCAGTGCAAAACAGTGTACCGAATTGGATCGACGTCCAGGACTAACGTATCTGAAGTACTTGTCCCCCGTTAACTGGACTATGCCAGATGAAGTGTCCATTGTCAATGCAACTATGGTCGATTTTATGTTACCATCAAGTACAACACATATTGAGCACATTTTCAACGGAGAAATTGTCGCTAGACTACTCGGTTTCATTCGAACACCATCAAACTGGAAAGATGCTGGTGAACTATTGCATGTTTGTGCCAGCTATTCACAAGCTGTTTTATGGCTTGGTGAAAAAAACAACGAAGTGAATAATGCATCATCAATGTCTGTAGCAGCCAATATAACAGCCAACAACAAACATTGTGATCTCGCAAAGTGGCCTAGTCAAGAGCAACGTTTTGTCATTGACTTCCAGGCTAAACGTTTTCAAAATATGGGATCCGCTAATAGCCATTATCTGCAGAGTAAAATGGAGTTAAAGCACAACGGAAGCCACGAAAATGCACGAGCGTTTACATTCGAGTACTTGGAACCTTTCTCTAATGGTACATGTAAGACGTACACAAACTGTCAGCATTGTTTGTCGGACTCACTGTGCGGCTGGTGTGAACTAACTCAAAAATGTGTCTCTCGACTAGCGGATGAGATGGTGAGTTGCAATTCCGGAAATGACTGGCGATTTCTAACTATACAGCCTAGCAAGTGTGCAAACTGTTCAAATTATATATCGTGTGAGCACTGTGTTGATTCACAGTTGTGCGAATGGTGGGCTGAAGATGCGAGATGTTCACGTATAGGACGATCTCTGACAGCCGTTCGGGATATCTTATCTTGTCCGGCACCATGTTATGCTCGTGAAAATTGCTCTGCATGTCTTGAAGAGCGTGGTCGATGTGTGTGGTGTGAGGCTACTCAACAATGCTTTAGTTTCTCGGTGTACACCAGTGAGTATCAGTTTGGACTTTGTCGTGAGTGGCTTGATCAAACGATGCCGTTTGCATTGGCACAAATCGGTAATCCAGTTAACGGTAATTTTGATCATCAACCAAAGCAACAATGTAAATCATGTGTGACCCACTCAAATTGCTCATCTTGCCTACAGAGTCTGAGTTGTGGCTGGTGTTTTGATCGTGACAATCCAATTGAAGGCATTTGCATGCAGGGAGACTTCAATCGATCCACGCATGATTGTGGCTCTGCTTTAAATACTACATCAGAGGAAGCAGAATGGGCATACGCACAGTGTCCGGATGTCGATGAGTGTGGACTGAGTTTGCATGACTGCCACAAAGAAGCAAAATGTACAAACACACTAGGTTCGTATAGTTGTCATTGTCGACGCGGATTTGTCGGTGATGGCAGAACATCTTGTGTGCGCACTTGTTTCGAGCAATGTTCTCATGGTTATTGCTCGGCTAGTCCGGACTACGTGTGCAAGTGTGATTTAGGATGGACTGGTGGAGACTGCTCTCGGAATTGTGGCTGTAATAATCATTCAACGTGCGACGAACGACTGGGCAAATGTGACAAATGTCAGAACTGGACAGAAGGTGAGTTCTGTGAAAGATGTCGTTCGGGGAGCTTTGGAAATGCAACATCGTCCGAAGGATGTAAACCATGTGAGTGTAATGGACACGGAAATCAAGATCTGGGTATATGTGATGTACAAACCGGCGAGTGTTATTGTCAAGACAATACAGAAGGACTCAAGTGTGAAATGTGTAATAAGAATTTTTATGGTGAACCACGAGAGGGTGGACAGTGTTACTTCCAGTGTGAGGCCAGAGGAATGCTTAAGGATCTTGGAAAACAAGGCATTGGATCGCATCAGTCGCACAAGAATCATTGGGGACCAGAGGCTAGTGAGTGTCTGTGGATTGTGAGTCCCCATACATCAACGGGTGGCATTCTTACAGATGCTCTTATACAATTAGACATTGAACCTTACGATTTAAATGTAACTTGTGGTGAAAATGCTGTTTACGTTTATGATGGACTTCCTGATTTAATTGGTAACACACAACAAAGGCAATTGCTTGCAGTTTTCTGTAGTGAGGACACAAAACCATGGACCGTTGAAGCACGTTCTGGTCATCTTACCGTGCATTATAAACAAGGTAGTGATGGCCAAGGATTCAATGCAATGTATACCGTACGAAGTTGTACGCATGGCACTTGTCTTCCACCACACGTATGCAATGACCAAAATCAGTGTGTGTGTCCTGTGGGTCATACAGGACCTAGTTGTGAGATTGAGAAGTGTCCACGAAATTGCAGCGAGAAACTAAATCAAGGTACCTGTGATAGAAACTACGGAAGATGTGTTTGTGCTACGGGCTTTGGTGGTATTGATTGTGTCCGAGTAATTCGATCTCAAAACGTTGTTATCACTGAACTTTTTAATTCTCAGCTACTTAGCGAGAGTCTGGAGCATTTGCGTAAAACGTTGCCACGTTTTGGGCATTCACTGGTATCCGATAAACGAGGATCTCTGTGGATGTTTGGTGGGTACTCGTTATCGCATGGACCACTCAATGATATTCGTCAGTTTGATACAAAGAACAGTACTTGGATGCAGGTGACTGTTGACTCAACACCTGAAGCTAGAATGCCACAAGGAAGATACTTCCATGGATCTGATATACTACACTCTAAACAGATTATCTACATTTATGGTGGGCTCACAGGAACTGGCAAAGGTCAAAGTAATACCGTTTTAAATGATTTTTGGAAGTTTAGCCTCATAAATCAACGTTGGGAAGAAGTTGAAGTTAAGTCTCTCGAAAATAATGCACCACCGCCATTAGCCGGGCATACAGTAACATTGATTAAACATGAAGAACAAGATGTTCTTTTACTAATCGGAGGTTTTTCGCCACAGAATGGACCAAATTCTATTGTGTACGAGTTCAATCTGGCAACGAGCAAATGGTCTAAACCAGATAATCATGGTTTAACTCCGATCGGAATATTTGGACACAGTACCGTTTACCATGCCCACTCTCAGGTTATGTACGTGTTTGGAGGATACGCTTACGAGGATCGCACAAAAATGGTTCTTTCAAATCGTTTGTACTCGTTTAACTATGTCCGAAGAATGTGGAACTTGTTACCACCGTTTCGAGAGCTCAATCGACCTGATGATATGCTGCCTCGCGGTCGATTTTTGCACTCTGCTGTGACCACAGATAATTATATGGTTGTGTTTGGTGGACGAACCAGCCCAAAGAACTCCAGCGATGTTCTGATTGCATATGTTTACAAGTGTAACCAGTGGGTGCGTCTAACCGAGGACGTTGCCATTGTGGGTAACTTACCAACGCCAACATATGCCCAAGCAATGACACTTGATCAGGAAACGGATTCTATTTATATTGTTGGTGGATGGGATGGTAGTAGTATCAGTCGTGTGACACGTATCGATTTACCGCAAGACCTATGCCAGTTGTGGAGTAGTGGAAAATATTTGTGCAGACATTTTATGGGATGCAGTTTTTGTGATGTGAAGCCACACACGGAGTTTTCTAGTAATTGTTATTCGCACACACGTTCTAATGTCTGTGATGCTGGTACAAATGGAACACTAGTATTGAATCATGGAGCAGCTTGTAATTCAGCTTGGATGTTACGACGCAATTGTTCTTCGTTTACAAATTGCGGTAGTTGTCTGGCAACGTGGCCATCACATGGCGAAGAAGATCCTATATGCCAGTGGTGCGAAGATTGCAAAAATAACAAATGTAAACCAATCCGAGAATGTGCAAATTCAGATGATTGTAGCAGCAATGACTTTGGGATTTTGGAAACAAAAAAAATGTGTCCTTATACAAATTGTGCTGCTAGTGACTGCAAAAGCTGTCAAGATATTGGGTGTCAGTGGTCATTCCATGAAACCAAGTGGATGTGTTTGCCAAAAGATTTGAATGATTTTAACGCCACTAAACAATGTAACAAAAGATGTGATGAGAATTTAAACTGTTCTACCTGCTTAGCAGCTAAAAGTCTCGAAAGTGGACTAATGGACTGTCGATGGTCGACTCAGCTAAACGTATGCATATCGCCTAGTTATCAACCGATCTATTGTACAGGCGGTGTATGTGGTCTAGTTCTGTCACCAAGTGAAGAAGAACATTGTCCAGAACCTTGTAATGCGTACACACAGTGTTCAACGTGTTTGCGTCATGCGCACTGTGGCTGGTGCTCAAAAAATAACACTAATGGGGCCGGTGTATGCACTGAAGGTTCACTTGAAAGTCCTGTTGAACATCCGGCAGCATCAACATGTGATATTATCTATGCCAGTCGAAATAATTTAACCGAAATCGATCCCAGTGATGAATTTGTCTGGAACTATGTCAAGTGTCCGTCAGAAAACGAGTGCATTAATAATCATCATAATTGTGATCCAAAGGCGGAACATTGTTTAGATCTATACGTAGGCTACGAATGTGAGTGTGCACAAGGTTATAAACTAGACAACAATGGAAGGTGTATTGCGCTTTGCTTGCAAGGATGTGTTCGAGGAGAATGTGTTGATCCGAATGTGTGCAACTGTGATTTTGGCTATGTTGGAGCAAATTGTTCGATACAGTGTCAGTGTAATGGACACTCTGATTGCAGAGGTCCAGATAAATTAGACGATTGCATTGAGTGCAAGAACAATACAATGGGAATGCAATGCGAACATTGTAAGCCACTCTATGTGGGTGATCCTAAAAATAATGGTGAATGTGTACCTTGCGCAGTATACTGTCATGGTCATACAGATGTTTGTGTTGCTAGAGATGCAGATGTGGCTGTAAAGAACATGACCCGATTGGAATTGGAAAGCTATTTGGACGTAGGTCCTATGGAGGATGCAATCTGTTTACGGTGTGCCAATCGAACATCTGATGAGCAGTGTCAAGGCTGTATATTTGGACATTTTCGTGGCGTTGAGGACTATAGAGCAACGTGTCGACCATGTCAGTGTCATGGTCACGGAGACTCATGTGATCAGGTTACTGGTGAGAAATGTAATTGTGGCAATAACACCGAAAGTGATGCCACATGCTCGGCATCGTCTAGTAAGAATTCGGCACAACAATGCTGGATGGTTCAGTGCTCAAAGTGTCGTGACTCCTATGCAGGAAATCCGACCGATGGACATCAGTGTTACAAACAAATCACGGTCGAGTCCAAAATGTGCTTTGACGCTAAAACTATTGATGAATGCAAGAAGCCAGCTCCACTGAAAGCAGGACAAACGGTTTTCTTTGTTGTTCAACCAAGATTCATGAACGTAGACATTCGTATTATAGTTGATGTAACTCAAGGCGAACTAGATCTTTATATGAGTCCGCAGGATGATTCTTTTGTAGTTCTAAATAATAATTCAGATGGTTATCAGAATGTGTATTTGGACAGTAAGTACACTTGGTTTAGCGAGGGTGTAAATGATGCTCTCAGTAAATTGAATGTAGATCTACCTGTAATATTTGATTCAGAAAATGCTTCTTTTATGGATGAAGGTGTAAAACGTGACGATCCTATATACTGGGATCCACTTATTGATGAATGTCATCCATTAGGACAGAAATCTTTTTCAGTCATGGATAAACATGCAAAGGAACTCAGCACCTATGTCACCTTGAATCGCTGCAATACGTTACTTCGAGTTTATGGTCTAAAGAATCGTCTGGTATTGACACTTCCGCAGACAGCCCACAATTTAAGTGCAACACGATTTTTCATTGCATTAAGAGCAAATAATAACGAAGTAGCTACGTACGGTTTGGTGTTTTTCCGCCAAGACCAATTACATATCGACCTTTTCGTATTTTTCTCTGTTTTCTTTTCGTGTTTCTTTCTGTTTCTAGCTGTTTGTGTGGTTGCTTGGAAAGCAAAACAAGCAGCAGATTTAAGACGTGCACGAATACGTCATGTCGTTGAGATGCTGCACATGGCCAAGCGCCCGTTTGCCTCTATAACAGTGCTGGTTGGGCCTGCAGCAGATTCGCCAGTCCAGCAAAGGCGTCGTGGTCGCTCCAAACAGAGTAGTTCTGTATCTCACCAGCTGTCTGACGTCCGCCCACTTGCCATCGAGCCGACGTCTGATGGTTCTGCTGCGGTGGGCACAGTGTTTATCAGTCTTCCTGGTAAAGAAAAGTCGCCCGTTTCTTTGGCACTCGGATCTGCCTTGACCATAATTTCAAGACAATTTCCAAACAGTTCAAGAGCGTTCCTACGGCGAAGAGGTTCAAATCAGCTCAATCAACCCGCAGCCGGCGCTGCCGCTGTAGTTGTGGCTCCAGTCGTCTAATGCAATATGTTATACATATATGGATATACTTTTATATAGATCTGTTTCTTGTATCCTATAGTCTTACCACAACTGTTTTTTTTACTTTGTATTAAATTAATGAAATGCGATATAATATTGAATGCCCTCCCTTTTGTTAAACATATAATATATACACATATACTATTAAATCTGTGTATATTTAGCCTATAAGTTCACACACAAATATACATTTATTATATAATTATGGATTTGGTAATTTGATCTAATGAACTGTGTAATTTGTAAATATCTCTAATATAATGATTAGTAAGTATAAACTTATACTAAATACTAAAACTACAGACACAAAAGCACAATAGCTGTTAGGAAAACTGAAAAGGAATTATATATATAC
>JAAAKO020079156.1:0-23091 GCA_010015015.2 Bolitophila cinerea | reverse complement strand
TTTACGGACATATAATGAATATATAGTTCATTTTAGCATCATGATATTTCTTCCCGACAAATTATATAGTTTAAGTTGTTTTTTATGCGCTTGCGTTTTCACCGTTTTTCCTCTTAGTGCAATTCAGTCGTCTTTGATATAGTATATCGGCATTTCCTGTGTCGGTGGTACTGAACTATATATGTATTCCATGTTATACTGCATATATACAATAATTTAAGATGTAAGTACTAAGTTTATATTAATAAATATGAACTAAACGTATAGTATCTATAACTTCGAACCAGTTTTAAAATAGCTACGCGCACAAACACAAGCAAACGGAACTCACTAAAGCTTCATTTGTGCCATTTATGTTTTCTTAGAACGTATCCCACAGGAAGCACTCAAGGCTCACGCCATGCGGCTGTCTCTGTTGTTTATTCGTTAATAATTCGTTTTTAGTGCTAACTTCCAAATATAGAGGGCCACGCGTACTTGACACATGACTTGTTTGACGGTACCATATATACTCATTTTTCCTAGACACACGTACAGACAGAAATGTCGCTCCACAACGCATATGATTAAAAATAATAGAATTTAAATGTACTCGTATTCGTACTAACATGAAACGTGATTAATTTATTAAAATTAAAATTGAACATTCGGTAGGTTTTATTTACAAATATAGTTTTACTATATATAAATTTGGAGAAATGTATTTTTTGGTATATTGCATGTATTTGTATATATCTCGAAATATATTTTAAAAAATCAGTATGTTATAGGAAAAACATAATTTTTATATTCCGTACCAATTTATGTATTTTTTATATACTTACATCATCAAACGTGTCGTTAACGTAGCGCTGTACCAGCGCGGTCTTGCCACTCTTGGCCGGTCCGACCAGCACCACCTTGACGTCCTTGAGGAGGCCGGGTCGCTCCAACGAGCCATCGCTGGCCTCACTGCGTGTAATTGTATCGTGACTGAAAATGTAATTAAATAGTTAGTATTATACAAAATAAATGTAGTACATTAATATAATTATTCATTTAGATTAAAAATGTATATTAAAATATAGTATTAAATTATTAGCGTGCTGGCTGTGTGCATGTATGTGTGTGTGTATTATTACGCAATACGCATATGTATGTATGAAATATGCATATACGTATGTACAGTCGCGTTCCGGCCATATTTGGAATGCGCGCTACAGCCAAAGTACAATGTCATTGAATTCGACGAATGACGAGTCGTATATATATGCTAATTTTCACCACATTCAAAAGAAAATCCATTTTTTCTGGCCTCAACGCACGCGACATGACCAAATTTGTAGTTATCCGTTTTTTGTTTGGTATAGCGTCAAAAACATGTGCAATTTAAAACCGAAATAATCACATACTACAATTAATTTCAAGGGTTTCCGCAACACAAACACTTCAGATGGAGCCACTTAGAACTGAGTCTTGTTTCTTCTATTGATTCATATTGCAATATAGACACTAAACTCATAGCTATTTAAAAACATTTTAAATATTTGTTCATACTGCACGAGTGCGTCGAGCAGATAACGCCCGCGAATAGCATGGCTATTGGCTATTATATGGCATTCAATTTGTATGATATCTGCGTATATAATATAATATATCGGCATATACAAATGGTACATATATAGGTACAGGTAGTATACCAATAAACTCTTATATATGGTGTATACATATTTATGTACATATATGAAACTCTGGAGCTCACTCGCAATTGTTGTCAAGTTACACAATCAATTTCGAGTATAACATTGTGTGAGTGTGTATTTTGAATGATTCGTTGTTTATCACGTGATACGTGTATACCTGTGTGCGGTTTTTGTGCGCGGTTTTTGTTCAATTGTGGAGTGTTCTTTGTGTCTAGCCGAGTGTAATGGTGTATAGGTGTATCATGTGTTGCGCCAGACCGCACAGAGCATATATACGTTCAGTATAGCCTGGTGCCGGTGTATAATGCAATAATATAATTCATACATTTACAGATTGACATTGGCAATGAGTCTTTATATTTTTGTATATAAAACATTATATTATTATTATTAAGAACACGTCTCTCCGTCCCCTCGTAATTGCGATGCTAAAACTTGATTTTTACTTTATTTTTACAAAAAAGAACGATCATTTTAGAGATAATCAAAATATTTGCATGTTTCAATTAGGCCAGTTAGAACAATATTCGTTTTATACCTATTTTTATGTTTCTTTTGTGCTTTTTAGATCAATTTTGAAATTTTACAAGTTTACGTTTTTTGCAGTTTTTATTATATTTGTTTTATTAAAGTCGTAAAAATGTGCCAATGTTGTTTTGAACAAATAAATAAAAACGCGTTTTTGCGCGCTAATTTATTATTATTTACAAATGGAATATACTGCTTTTTTTTCGGAAAAAGCAAACAAAAGAGTTTAAAAAAATATATTATTTACAAATGGAAAAAACTGCTTCTTTATCGAAAAAACAACAAGCAAGATTTACAAAAACTTTATTTTTTTTATTTTTATATAACTCATTAAAAAAAAAAAAACAATATTGTTCACTTATATGAAAATATCCTTTAAAAAGGATTATAAGTACATTTTTATCAATTTTTGATGAATTTTGTAACGTTTTTTTATTTAAGCAAACGTTTTTTTGATGACCCTTAAAAATAAATAATTATTAATTTATCAAAAATGTAATAATTATGTAAACTCATAATCTTTTCTGAAGGTTTATTTCCATATAAGTGTATATGTGTATATTGTTATCTTTTAAAAGAGCCCTAAATTAGCCATTTGAAAATTAAAAAAACAGTTTTTTGAACTCTTTTTATTGTTTTATTCTTCCGAAAACACATGCAGTCCATTCCTTTGTAAATAATACTAAAAAAGCGCGTTTAAATGCTCTTTTTTGTTCTTTTTATAAAAAAAAAACAATAAAAAGCTTTAAAACAATATAATTATTTAATTATTTTATAAGCAAAATAATATTTATAAACAAGTTATTTACCATGAATGAATAGAAGACAATGGCTTACAAAAGATGAGGCATTTTTATATAGTTTTCAGTTTTTAAAAACTCCCACGCCAATTATTGAAAACGCAAAGTTTTTATTTTTTTGCTTTTGTTAAATCGTTTTTCTCTGATACAATCAAAAATATATATAATTTCAAATACAAAATTCGTTAAAAAAAGCCGTCTGTCTTTTGAGATCAATACCCACTTACGTCATTTATATACAAAACAAAATTACTGCCAAGATATCAGTACCACAAAATGAACTGATGACTTTTGCGCCACCTTGTCTACAGTCACTTCTGAGACAAATTTCAAATACGGCATAAATTGTACTGCAGCCAAGTTGAATGAGATCTATTTCATCCTATAAAACGACTTTCGCTAAGTTCAAAGGCAAGCTGTGGCTTGCTCACGTGTGTTATTGTACGCGGGAAAATCCTCATCGCGACAACGTGTCTTGTGGCCTATCTTGACCGCGCGCCGTCGCGTCGTCGCCGCCGGTCGTTCATCAGACACACGCGCAAAACAGAAATATGCGCATAAGCGTCGGTCGTCTCGTCGAAATGCGTGCGCGCGCGCAAAAGTATGCGGCGATCGCACGTACACGTATACGCTCTAAGTTCTGGCAACCGCGTTTTATTGGCGAGCAAACGCAAGTGACGCGTGAGTGAATGTGTGAATAATTTTATTTCAGTCTGTGCCAGGATAATTTATGTGCGATTCGTCTGGGTATCCGCGACCGATGGGACGCAATTGCATAATTATGTACAATTATATATTTATATATATATATACTACAACGGAAGACTAACAGCTCGCATACACACACGCACACTCAATATGATAGTGTTTCCAATGAAATAAACCAATCTACACGACTCAATGTGAATGTATAATGATGCGCGCAAAAGCATTTAAAATCAATTTTATCCAGATTGACAATATTGAATAAATCGAATGGTCACGCAGTTAATTGTTAATTTTAGAGTCAATTTTACGCGCATGCGTTCTGATTTCGGCGGCACATTTCGAAAGATAACCCAATTTTTATACTGGAAGATAAAAAATATGCATGTATTTTTTGAAATTGCATTGAGGCATAGTTTTTTCGAATGATAAAAAACACATTTTAAAATTTGCTTTTTAAAAAGCCCAACGCCCTTGTGTCAAACATGATTTATATTGTACAAATCTAATTATGTTGTTTGCACCCCTAAAATACCAGAAACCATTTAAACATTTAAACATAAAAAAATGCATCTCTCAGTTGCGTTCCCATACAAGCCTAATGATGCATTCTATTAATAACGACGCATTTGAATGTATATATATATATATATAGTTTTATTTATGTATACACAGACACACACACAGAAAAAAGTCTCCGTAAACATCCACATGAAATCAATATCATGAAATGTGATACTATTCGGGAAAACCAACGAGCATATTTACCCCTAAACACTCTCGATATGCGTGCGCGCGTTGCACTTGTTTAGACGTGGGTTTTGTGCGTGTGTGTTGTCTGTGGGTGTGTGTGTGTGAGTATAAATAAGATTTCACAACGCCACGAAATTCGTTTCACCAACTAACAAAAGCTTGTGAAAGGCGCATATATATAATGTACATATATAGAGGCCGGTGAAGGCGAGACATATTATATGTATATATATACAAATATAATATATTTAATGTTATACTTATACAAGTGCAGCGTATATACGCACACGACCGAACGAAGACAAAACTAAAGGTAAAATGTTATGAGAAAAGAATTCTGTGAACGCATATTTGTGCACGATACGTTTGTATATGTATAATTATATATATATATATATATATATACAACCACGATATTCTTTTTACACACATAAATATGAGATGCGTTTTTTGCCTCCTTTAGAAATTCCTCAGAAACCCGTTTTCCACCTCGAACATTGCGACGCAAAGACGATGGACGCCACGCCGACGATGCTGCCCGCGCGCGCCTGTGCGTGTTACATTTTTCGGATAGCTTTTGGCGAACGCCTGTAATTTTGTACGAGCACGCGCATTTTTACAATCAATTGCACCGCATCCGGCGCGGCGAACGTAAATTGCACCGCTGTAAGACCGGACTCGCGGTGCGGAGCGCTATTAAAATACAATTAAAATGAGGCCGTTGCATAATGACATTTAATACGAGTTTTGCGGCGCAAATATACATAATGTAATATGTATATTCCAAAAAATAATAATGTATAGGGGAATGGCTTGCAGTTGCCACCCACTTAGCTAATTTAATTATAACTCGTTATTAAATCATCGTATTGTAAATATATAACACGTTGAAAAGATGAAGTAAAAATCAATCCTAATATAGAAATCTTTTGAATTCTTAAATAATACATAGTGTACAGCATATTTTCAAAAATATCTAAAATCGACATTTTGAAATTTAGGCTTGCATGTTGCCACCCCATAGGTTTTTGATCATAACTCGTTATAAAAGCAATGTATTGGTGATATATAGAATACGTTTTACACAGCATTAAAAAGGCACAACGTTTTGAATTCTCAAAAAAAATAATAACAAATTTTGAAAAGTATTAAAAATTGACCCTTTGAAATTTTGTCTTGAAAGTTGCCACCCTGCCATACTAAAAATGATGTGGCAACCTGCAAGCCAAAAAAGGTGGCAACCTGCATTATTACGCCATTTTAAAATAAACATGATAACAAATTGCTAATTTATTAATTATTGTAATTATGTAAGGATTATTTAAAATTAATGAAAAGGCAACAAACCACAAATTATTAGAATTAATTGTCTATATAAATGTTTAATTTTTGAGCACAAAAAAAAACACAATTTAAATTTTTATTTTTTTTACCAAAATTATTTCTTATTTTGTTCAGCAATAGTGTTATTGCGTCTGTTAGCTCCAGAAGTAGATTAGAAGTGACAACTACTTCTTTGACGTCGATGTCTGTCGAAGTTTAGGTTAGAATGTCGAAATCCAAGAGTAAGGGCAACCTGCAAGCAGTGGCATTCTGCAAGCCTCTCCCCTACTAAACAAATGTGTATCGAATTTCATTCTATATACAGAAGCGTTATTTCGTAATTATAAATTATAATTATATATACCGCAACGCAAATAATACAATGCGTATGCATCCGCACAACAAAAGTGATCTGTATTCATACGATTCGTTTGCGCCAATTTCTGTATTTTATTTTATTTATTTGCTGTCCAGTGAAAAGCTAAGTGCGTTTTTCAAATGACACAAAATGCGAACAAACAAAGATAATCATGTTACGATTATTATTTACTCTATATATTTAATATACTTGATAAAAGTGAGCACATTTAAAAACTGACCGCAATTATGGGGTCACTAGTTATTAGTATGTGGTGATTGACCTTTTGTATAGATTAGTTATCTGTACTTAAATACTACGTTGAGCATTCTATATTTATTAGTAAATATAATTCTCAACGATTTTAGAGACTATGTATTTTTTGAATTACAAGCTTGTCAGCTATATTGCTTCAACATTATAATTGCATTTGTGCAATTACAAGAAAATTATCTTTCTCATGGTACACAATTTCACTATGTACATCGATTTTTAAATTATTTCAGTCTACAATGTTGCTTCTCGCGCTGCTTCTTTTCGTGAAGCACATTAAATGTCGGCGATATTTCTGAGATCTCTACTCGAAAACGCACATTTCCTGTCGGTGCATCGGGCTTACATACGAGTGAATTGTATATATGTACTCCAACTAAATTAATGTTTGCTGCGGCTACAACAATATACATTCATCAATATATATATACAGTACGCACATGTATAAATCTGTGTGAATATGTATAGCGCATATACGAGTATATAATCTAATAGTTTTGTAGTCTTTATTATGAATGCGCGCAGAGAAACTTTATGAGACCGCGTTGCGCATTTCAAAACTCGCCGCGCGTCGTTTGCGCGATCGTCTCCATGAGATCTCACACGGCGCGGCGCGGCGCGGCTGCAAGAACATACATATATATATAATTTATTTTCAATATACGTTGAAATCATTGTGCGCATCAGAGATGTATATTCGATGATTGTGCAAATGCGTGCGCGCAACGGTGCTGATTCGGATTTAGATTTATTAAATTATGAAATTATGTAATCACGCCTTCAAAGCGCGCTATAAGGCTGCAATCGTTAAATTGATGCATTTCAAATCTGCATGCATTCTGTGAAATATATATACACATTGTATTCTGATTTGTAGTATATAATAATGCGGATTAGAAGCGGGTGCACAAAACGTGTACATTATACAGTGTACACATTATACAAAGACTATATATAATATCGCTGATGGAATTGTACAATAATACGCGCGAGCTCTTATGCAAAGTTCGCGATTCTTGAATAATATTACGGTTATATAAATAATATGCTATATTACACGGATATAATGCTGTACGTACGGACTGATTCGAGCGTGTGAACTGCAAGCTAGCATCGGCCGTTCCTTGAATCTTTCGTCACGATTTCAGGTTGGCCACAAAGAATTACCGGTGTATTGGTCGTTGATATGTCGACGGGGCCGGCGCGTGCAGATTCTTTAAGAACGCAGAAGCAGGAACCTTTTAGAATGTCATCTTGTCGTATATAAACAATAAACATTGATGTGTATTTGTAGTACGTATCATATTGATCACGATTACATTTAGTTTAGGTTTTTTAATATTTTATAGCAACATTTCGAAATCATGTAACGATTGGTTGCAATAAATTGAGTCCATCGTGAACTTTGTTTATTTTTTTGTATAAAACACCGACTTTGCCACAAAGAAAAAACACAATTCGATGTATTTCGATTGGCCGAATCTCATTTAGCCGAATCACGATTGGCCGAATGATACGATTGGCGGAATTACTATTAGCCAAATCACGATTGGCTGAATGTTACAATTGGCCGAATTTCGATTGGGCTTTTGCTTGAAATTCGGCACAATCGTATCATTCGGCCAATCATAGTACAATCAAAACAATTATGGATTGGAGTCGTTTGCCTGTTATTCGTTATCTTGTTTTCAACATTTTGTTCTTTAAAAATCTTGTTTCGCTCGAAATGTTGGAACTATTATTTGGGAAAACCAAAATTAATTATTAATTACCCGTGCTCCGCTATTTGCGCTTTGCTCGATTTTTATCTATATAACGTAAAAATATTAAAAAAACAGAGTTTGATAAACAATATTTTGCATTTTGAAAAAACAGATTTTGGTAAAGTAGATTTTGGATTTTCAAAAAACAGATTTTGTTAAACTACGTTTTGGATTTAAAAAAAAAACACATTTTGATAAACAAAATTTAGAAAAAACAAGATTTTGAAAAAAAAGATTTTGAAAAACAAGATTTTCAAAATAAAAATTTAGATTATGTATAAAAAATGTATTTTTGTTAATGATTATCTTCCTAAAGATAACAATCTTTTTCAGAATTCTAAACTTTAATCTATAAATAGTTTAAAAGTTAGTATATTCATATAAATATACACACACTTTAGATATTAAATTCTTAAAAACCGCACAATTGGTTCCGCTAATTTGCGGCTGCTAGTCTTTCACATCCTCCGTTTATTTCCGTCAGTTCGATATAAACCACAACACATATTAGGCGAGTACAGATGTGTACGTACGTACAGAGAAGATATATATATATACTATTTATATATAATATATGTATATTTAATGCCTAGTACAAATATATATAAATTTTAACTGCAGACTTGTGGGTACTTTATGAGCTTAAGAGCGCGCGCGCGGGCATTCATTAAAAATTACAATTTAATAGGCGGCATTGCAGCAGAGAGGCTTGCTATATTAGATTTATTCAAATGTATATAAATAGGTACGGAGGCACACGAGTTTAAATCTCAATTTATGAGAGAAAGTTTTAAACTGAAATACGTATACTATATATGCTCATACTATACATATATAACATTATAATGACTGTACATAATAATATGTAACATGAATTATATTGTAGGGTATGCTCACTTGTGTGTGCGTGTGTGTATAAGCTATGTTCAGACAGACATTGAGAAAGAAAATCCAATGTAATGGCATATAGCTTAGCGAGCGATTACCAGACTCTTTACAGCGAGCCACTGACCCATGAAGTGGATATATAGAGAAAGATGAGCGCACGCCTTTGGAGCAACAAAAACTTTTAAATGATGCGATAATTTGCTTTGCTATAGTTTTTTAATCAACGAACTGCGTTAAGTGTCTTAAAATCTAATGCTATAATTGACTTTTAAATTGACGTTCATCTGGCACGTAGGTTCTGCGGTCAGTTTGCAATCTGTTGCTCATTTCGCGTACTATTATGCTTTGTATAGATATATATATATATAAAATGTAAATAAATGCAAATCTCATGAGATGAGCTCGCGCGAACGACGGGGTCACACTGCGCCGCATGGGATCAAGGAACGGGCAAAAACAATTTATCAATTGGCGCCATTTATATACGTATAATATATATATATACAGATTTTTCTGTATATATATATACATATCAATATTGTTTACCGTTCCAGAACTCTTTCTATAAGAACGTATACTACATTCTATTGTATATTTTAATCGCATTTGTTATTGAGGGCAGACACATTATTTTACACAGTTTATTATCACTTGAGCGTCGTTAAAATATGCATTGTGCAGAAAGTATACATGTTCTTCATTCATAAATATTTATTGTCGAGCAAAAGCCAATGCCATGAGCAGCCTAAGCTCCTAAGCTTTAAGCTCTATTCACACATAATATGTATTTACAATAAAGATAATGGTTATCTGCCCATTTCATAGAAATAATAACTTCAAATTGAATATATTTAACCTTATATTTCGTTATTATTTTTTGCCATATATCCATAGCCCACAATTAAAAATTATCATGGTACAATTTATAGCATATAAAGAATTTAAAATAGCGGTATTTAAAAATGCGTTTTTCTTTTTTTTATAAAAAGAATCTCGTTTAAATTTATATTTGATAAAAATCATGTATATTTATCACATATAAATGCCATACTAACCGTTAAAATATATAAATATTCGCTTTTTCATCATACATTATTTGAAGGTCAAAATAATATGACGTACATGTGAAACACCTCACCAGGTTTATATATGTTATACTGTATATTTAAAAGCGTATAGACAATATATGCCAACCCGCGCATTTATTTCAATGTAGCGAAAAGAAAATCCACACACGCCTTTATAACTGCGCCGAGTGTTGGGTGGGAGAGCACCTTTGAAAATGACTCATAAACTTGAGTGTGTTTTGCGGTGAAAAAGCTCATAAAAAGCTATAAGATAAATTTCCCAGAGCATGTTTTTTCTTTTTATCCATATTTATGAGCATTTTTTTTTTTCAATGTGTCTTTGCTTTTAAAAAATATATTTTTCGTCTCCAACGCGCAGTTGGTTTTTCATATATTGTTTGAAAAATATATTGAAATGCATGAAAACTGCGCGGTAGTGTAGGATATAATATATAAAGACATACAAAGTATAGATTCTATAATATATGTATATATATATATATATATACATATGCAAGTATTATATTACATGCAAATTCTTATTATTGTCCCAGTTTAACCTGCATGCACTATAAAAGTCGCCCGACACCGCCACACACAACGTATGCTCATGTTTTTCTTTATGTTCACTGAATAGAAAATATTGCGAACAAAAACATCTACCCCACCACACCCCACACACATCAGACACACTCACACTCAAGATGACATCAATTTTTCCGGCTTCTCTATATATGTATACGAGTATATTCGATGCGCCTTCTACGCCGCGCCGCCACCGCGTCTTCTATTGAAAAGTGAATTTATTGCAGGTGACACAATTTTGCAAGAGTTCGTAGAAAGCGAAAACTAGAGCACCGAGCAAAAATAAAATAGAATTTGATACATATGCTTTTGATATAATAATTGAGGGCAAATTCAATATTTCTTGCAAGCAATAATTGAGAAGTTCATTTATTATAATAAATATATTCTCAAACTCTCTGTCAATAAAAAATAAAAAATGTATATCCATCGCATTGCGCAAATACTATAAATCTGCTCCGTGGGAAGACATGTTTTTTCCCAGCCATTTATATTATGCACATAAAAGTGTATAATTATATGCGCGATCTCCTATGCTTTTTGGCCGAATGATGATGCATTCTCCGTGCGAGACTTTACGTAATTTATACCGTACTAAAATACCGTGCGATTTAAATCGAACCGCGACATCACTTAATCATACATAGTGGAGCTGTTCTAGCGCATGCAGATATGCTATATATCTAATTTGCATTGTGTATATTTTATAAAGTCAAATAAATTATGAATAATTATAATCCGTGCGCGGAGACAATCCAATCGTGTGGCGCTTTTTTAATCGGGTCTTTAGAATTATAATTCTCTCGGTCGTCCAGTTTTGCGTGTACGTATACGTACTTTCATTTTGTATGGCGTTAAAATGTATGTAATGTACACGTTGGACATTATAAATGAACATTTCATAAAATTGTATCACTTTGAGCACGTGTATAGTAAATAACAACCTAAGACTTAAAAAAGCGGTATGGATAAAATTATAAAAAATCGTGCTCCACATTGAAATTTATTACAATCGATATTTTCAAACCGCAATTTCAAAACAAATACCTATATCGAGGTATGTACAAATTCCATACCTATATAATCAGGTAATTACGCATTCATGTGTTTTAATTATTATGTCAACGTCGAGATTGATTTAAATGTGCGCGCGCACACTAATTGTATAATAATTGTTTTTGATTCGCGAATATTATGTGCACACATTTACTATAAATAATATCGGCGCGCCGGCCGGCGCCAAGCATTTAAATCCAGATTGTTTTTGCAGCGCCACTCAAGCGTCTATATCGGACGTAATTATACATAAATTTATAGAAGTGTGTTTTGTTGTCATGAACATGTTTTCTGAGTTTTTTTTCTGATTGGAAAATAATTGAAAGTACGAGAACAGAACACCAAAGAACATCGTTTTTTTTTAAATAACCGTTTATTTAAAAGTTATTTTGGGCAGTAAATTAAATCGTCTATCAAAAAAACGTTAACCTAAAAAAACTATGTACTCCTAATAAATACAGTACTTAGTGATTTTAATATTTTGCTCTGGTTTATTGTTAATTTAACAATTAGACAAAAACGAAAATCCGGTTTGAATTTAAAAACTATATCTTTTAAAATGTAAGGGTGTAACAAAGCTTGCTTATGTACAAACCATGGTTGTCTTTTTTGTAAAATTATATTAGGATTAAATTATGGTGTTAAATAAAAAAGAAGGAACTTAAAAATTTGTCAAAGAGAAGCAATAATTGGAAAACGGTATAAAAAACTTCAAAAACGCGTGCTTTGGTAGCAATTTTGGGGTCTGCGGTAGTTAAATCTATGATTTTTTAAAATATTGTTGAAAAAATTATTACCATAAACTACCCAAACGCAGTATTGGATGCATGTAATTCTCCTATACTTCCGAATGAAACGATTAAAGATTTTAGACCTTTTCTGAATAATTATGTACTTAATTTAGAAAAAAAACATAATCTTTGAATCACCTCAAACATCGTAATTAATAAAAATTAAATAAAAAAACGAAAAAAACTTGATAACAAAACTTATAATACACATAAAATTGTATAGTTACGATTAAGATTAAATGTATAATCTTTTTTTGTGGGAAAAATAAATGACTAAGTTCAATTATTATTTTATCAAAACATAAACAAACAAAATAAGATTAAAAAAATTAAATAAAATGTAATATAATATATAATGTTTGTTACAATGTGTTGCCAGGAAGTTATCGACATATAAATTGAATATCAAAT
Source organism: Bolitophila cinerea (assembly GCA_010015015.2). Taxonomy (NCBI): domain Eukaryota; kingdom Metazoa; phylum Arthropoda; class Insecta; order Diptera; family Mycetophilidae; genus Bolitophila; species Bolitophila cinerea. The sequence continues at coordinate 10,108 of JAAAKO020079156.1, read as the reverse complement.
ATTAAATCAAAACCTTTTGTTTAGCTTTAAAAATAGAAATTGAAAAAATATATTATGAATTAGAAAAATTGGAAAACCGTTGTTTGTTCCGTAAACACGGCAAAATAATTGTGATGGTGTTCGGGTAAAAAATCTTAATTTGGTAAATACGATTATCATTTATATCTTTTCGACAAAAAAAGTTTTTTCTCCTGATTTATTTACAAAAAAATAGGGCACTCAAGAAAATCTGTAAATACTATGAAATTCCCAAAGTAAATTTATATAAATAAAAGGGAAAAATAATATATAATTTGTATTCTTATGTTTCGATTGGAATTAATCAAAAACATGTCAGACTTCTTGACAAATTGGAAATCTTGCCTTTTCGATTTAAAGACATCTTTGTACTTATAAATGCATAAGAAATTCCTAAAAAATATGAAAAAAGAGATTTTTTTTGTTTGGTGATCATAAAAAAATGTTCTGATTAAAAACATATTTTTCATATTTTTTGGTGTGGAAAGTGTTAATATAATATCAGAAAAATATACTTTTAGAATGTAAATTGTATACCTTGAATTTGCGCATAATTTAATAAATAGAAAAAATGCCTTTTTAAATCAAAAAAATGAATTTTTAAAAAAAATAACCCTGACATTTTTTTTCTACAGAAACGGTGCAAAAATGTGTTCGAATCAATCTTCTTATAATATGGTAAGTTTTTAATTATAATAAATCTACAAATTTATCATCAAACAATCCTTTATCACTCCACAAAAATTATATGCCAACCCAAACCGACATCACGCAGTATATGAATTCACATTCTACAAAATCACAGTAAATCTCAATTATTCAACATAACTTGCAAGTGATTTATGCATCTAATTATTTGCAATTCTCCGTGCGTGTGTGGTTTATGTGTAGGTGGTATACCTAAGCGGAGAGATTAAGTCCCGGTTAAAGAACAATCAATCGCAATAATAAATTGCGAGGCCTCTAATTTAGAATGCGCATGAACGCAAAGCGTATTTATTCAAAGTGACAAATTTTAACAACGACAAATTGCCGCGTGTGTAGATGCTGGCTGTTTTAATAATAATAATTGCCTTTGTGAGTGCGCCTCTCTGTATTTGCATGTGTATGTGTAATGGAATGTAAGTGTGTGTATGTGTGTGTGTATGTGTGTGTGTATGTGTGTGTGTATGTGTGTGTGTATGTGTGTGTGTATGTGTGTGTGTGAGTGTGAGTTGTCTTCTTGCATGCACAAAGTGAAGACGCAGTCAATCCTACAGACACGCATACTCACTTAAGTACTAAAATATGTGTACTTATGATAACGCATTGCACGTCTCCACCCACACAAATACACAACCATACATATGGTGTCATATTCTATGTAACATATACTATATATAAATATAAAACTGTCGTGAGTGTAATATTTTATACTGTTTAAAAGACGTAGAATTTAATTTTAGACTTAAAAAATATATTTAGTAAATTTTTAATTGCGTTTTTTTGTTAAAGTCTTTATTTGAACATGTGCTATTTGCACAGAAATTGTACTTAACACAAAAACCAAGTTCGTAAGAAACGGAGGTAATGTGATAAAAGACCGTTTTTCGTGTGCCACTTTAAATTGGCAAGGCCAATTGTTGAGTGTAAACCGCGTTTATAACACCGTATACAATCAATCTGTGTCCTGAAAAACAGATATTGTTAATCCACGGTTGAATTTATAATACCTATATAATACATACGTATAAGAAATAAAATAATCCAATTTAATTAATTTATTTACGGTATATAGGTATATACGTTCTCATTTGCACAGCATTAGCGATGCATTTAAAACGCCACAAAAATGACGTTGCGCACGGTGAACGATCACGATCGGTGTCGCGCACTCAAAGTGTACGGAATGCGGTTTTTAATTGCAATGCACGCGAATGTCGAAAACCGTAATTTGATATCGCATGCTCTGACACTGAAGTATATGATATACAAATATTTTGGGGCCTCGACATTATATACAGTTATATATATTCCTTTTTACGACCGGCTGTCACATTTTTCGCAATTATCTGCCATTTAAATTGAACCTATTGTTTAATACACGAAAAATGTGAAATACCAATAACGGAATTAGAAGGGCTGGCACATTTATAGAAAAGTGAGAGTGCGGAGAAAGTGCACGGTCACACCACATACACGCGGTCTGATAAGATAACATCACCGTTAGTCAAAAAAGTCACGCAAGATTATGCAATATCCGCAAATGTGTGTTTTTTTTTTTGCCAAATGAATAAACATATTGCCGCATTAAAAACTCACCTATACATATTGTCCAAATGTTCGGTATAAATTAACTCCTTGTGTTCGGAACGAATTCCAATCCAATCCAAAATGTGTATATAGAATATTATATGGTGTTTTGTAGGTCCACTTCCGCGGTTTAGCACAAAAAGAGACTTCACTGATGTGTAATTGTCTATCTAACTGACAAATTCCAACACACACACTCACACAGAGACACTTGTGTAATTGTCTAATATGAATCACTGTTTTTACGCTATATATCACTTGATTACGCGATAGTTACGCTAGCAAAGAATAACATAATGTATATAGATATGTATGTTTGATAGTATATATAGTCATCTCACTTCCAGACGACACGAACAACGAATAACATGTACGTACTATGTATTTGCGACACGTTGGAACTTGAAATACACTTTGGATTTTAATCAAACCGTAATTTCTAAAAATAAAACCAAACAAAAACGTGGAAAATATATATATAAAAATGTATATCGTATATTTGCTCTGTGATCCACACACGACCGAATCGCTGTGCGGCTTAGACTTAACTGAACTGGCGAAGGCGAACAAGCAGCATGAGCATTTTCGAGTGCATGCGCGTACTCTCTCATGTTTTTGATAATGTATGTGTGTGTGTGTGTACTTCTAGAGTATTATATGTATGCATGTGTGGATGATATATACATATAAATACTGGTTTTCTTTGCGGCATGCCAGCCCTGCGTTGTGTGTGTGTGTGTGCGTGCAATGTCTGGCTGGGAGGCTGCTTTGAAGAGTACCTGTAGCTTTTGTTCAGCCAGCATCTTATTGCACTGAGAGAACCTCTGAGAAGATGCCGGTTAGAGCGCCGCATACACACACACTTACATGCTCCATTATTATATTTTGTTAATGAGTGTGAAATTCTGATGAATGAAACGATCGTTTATTTTTAGAGATTCTTTTCGGTTTTGATCACAGGGCGTCGCCTAAGACTCTGGAATGTCTTTCTTAAGAAAAAATTCTGTCGATTTTTCAAACTATTTTGAGAGAACAGCTCTTGGGGTCTTTCAATACATTGTGGCCATATACATATTTGCGTCATCGCTCGTTGTACGATTCATCCCGTTCGATCATGCTAAATGATCTAATATATTAAAAAGTGAAAATTAAATAGATCCTTATATCCTTATATTCAAGATATTGAAAATAAAAAATATATAAATTTGAGATTTTTTAAAGTATTGTTTTGCCAAATAAAAAACCAAAATTTTCCAATATTATTACAAAAAAATAATTTGTACCCAAAATAAAGAATAAATGTCTGCAAAAAAAAACATTTTGTGCTCAAATAAATGTATCGAAATAAATACAAAAATATGCGCCGTACAAATAATTGTTTTTGTTACATTCACTTTTATAATACAACATTTTTTTTTGAGACAAAAAAATTATGGAACAATAATTTTCTCAATTCTATTTATATACAAAAATGTTACAAGGAACGACACTTGTTTAATTTGTTCTTTAAATTTAAAGTGCCTAAACAATGAATGAATATATGCCGAAAATATTTTAATTTATGTTTCTCGATAATTTACAATAAATACCTCGAGTTTAAGATAAAAAAAAATAATCTCTAGTTTGTCGAACTAGATTAACTTAATAATTATACAGGATTCCTTTATTATAAAATAGAGTAAGCCTGATTTTTGCAATGTATCATCTATTTTTTGTCTTCAGGGGTTTTTAAAATATCTATATTACCTTTCTATGCTATTTATAAAAATATATATATTTGCACTCATAAACACATCTTTTCAGAAATTCAAAAATATACGTCTGAACAAAAAAAAGTATCAAAACAATGAGAATTTTTATTTTAAAAATAAAAAAATATATATAAAAACCTTGATTTTAAAAAAAATCGCATCATTTTTTTTAATCGGCCATTACACAGGACAATCGATTTTTTTATTTTTAATGGGGAATATTATGAAAATATGATGTTATGTGTTATTATCAGGCACGGTAATAGAAATTTTGGGCCATACATTTGGAGATTTAAATTAAATTAGCTATAGTAAATCAAATAATAATTATACGAAAATCTGAATCAATCTGTCTCAAATACCAAGCATAAATACTCCAGACTGCATACGCACTTATGTGTGAAACAGGATCTGTGATTTTTTTTTAATTCCGGACAGATCACTAAAAAAGCGTTAAAAAATAGCGACAGTGATATGTAATTCCGTTTTTTTAAATACCGAATTTCTTCTATTTCTCTAGAAAGATTGGATGAAGAACTAATGGCTGAATTTCCAGAGAAAAATTAATCATGTTAAACAATTTATATTACAGTATTATAAATATTTTTTTCAAAATATCCTAGAGTATAAAGGTTTTTAAATTTTTTAACAACATTATAGTTTTCAAAAATCCGGGCCTCTCCTAGAACGACAGGCCCGGTAGAAAACTCCCCGGCCCACTCCTTATCTACGGAACTGCTTATTATGAATTGCTGTCATTGATATGTGGCATATTAATGCTGAGGTTTTTGGTAAATCTCCATGTTTTGACCTAAAATGAAGAAATGTGTTTTTTAGGTAGAAATAGTAATAACATAATAAGAGAAATAGTAATAAATATAATCATTTAAATTAGTTTTTTCAACAGCTTTTTATACAATGACCAGACGGTTGGAAAAATTTAATATTTACATGAAATGAGCATCTTTTTTTAGGAATTTGGTTTGAATTTGGTTTAAAAATAAAGAATGCAGCCTTAACTCTAATGTCACCCGAATGGATGTTGTATGGAGACTAGAGGAGAATAGTTTCTCGGGATCTGCTGGATAAAGTTGGTTTATTCTATACCTATTTTCTTAAATTAGGTTTTCCGTTTATTAAAATTTACAACCATTTTTAGGAGCAAAACATTCTAACCAACACTATTCACTTTTAATTTTATTTGATTTTTTGAATCTTATAATGTTCCTCTATGTTTTGATAAAATAATAAATGTGCTTAGTTATTTGTTTTTCCGAGAAATTTATTATACATTTTATCGTTTTTATAATTTTTCACATATTATCGGTTTTGTTGTCAGACGTTTTTCCTTTTTTTTAAATTTACTTTTGGTTGGTAACGATGTTTTGCTGGTTAGGTATTTATATTTTCTACAGTATGTATACTGTCGACTTACAACCCATACATTTTTTAGTCTTAAAAACTTAAAAACCCTTTTACCAAAAGAAAGTATTAAAATTGTATTAATCTAAGAAATTATTTTTTAAATAATTTTCTTGATTTATTTTGGGCCAAAAAGAAACAAAAAATCAAGAATGAATAAATAATGAACGATATTTGGTCAACCAACCCTAAACCTTGGTTCTATAAAGCAACCAGTTTAGTGTATTTATTATCTTATATTGAAATAGATCTTTAATTATTTGAATATTAGATAACTTCAATATTGAGATAATAGGGGAATTTTGTTTGTTTATTTTAAAACGAATTTATTTCTCTGTCAAACAAAATACACACAGGTTAAAAGTACGCAACCAAATATTTTTTTATTTCTCTTTCTTACATATTTGTGTGTTATATTCTAGTTCAAATAAATACAAACTAATATATTATTTCAATTAACATACAACAGTCAAAAGAATCCAATGAATTTAGTTTAAATTTCAGTTCTCAAATTTCTAAATTAGCAGCACCCAGAATTAAATTAGTTCAAATTCGGCTCATCATAATCCTTGTTTCAGAGGAGGGTTAATTTTTACATGCCGGAATAAAATTAACACCGTCGAAAAACACGGCAAATTTAAGCTTTTAAAGAATTTTATATACACCCTGTAAACGAACTAAACAATCTAAAAGAATTCCACACTGAGCGGTCTAACAACCACGTTGTTAGAAAACATTAAAGAAGAGAGGCACATTGAGAATCTCGCGTGGACCCAGCATAGTTCATATCAGCAACCGCAAGAATGTATGTTGTATACATAATGCTCACGCTTGCAGCATATTATGTATACACATTACACATATATTATATACATATATACTAGTAGTATATGTATGATGGTGCACAATGTTAGACAGTTTTATGTTAATCAAACAACATTCCACAAGTCGTGTGCTGCGCGATAGCGCCCGTCGCGTCGCGTCGGGCCCTCTATGTTGTGCTCCGAAAATAAACTGCGCGTCCGTTGTCGGTGGCTGACTTGCTGTTTGCAACCGGTAAGACTCGGCGTTGCCGGCGCGCGGTATGGCGGCGGCGATGGCTTGAAAATGGAATGAGAATCTATGTATAAATACTTTGGTTTAGATAAAGTACGCGCACAATAAACAATACGTAATTTAAAATGAAGGGTAGTCGCATTCAGTGCGGATTATACGAAAAAAAATGTAATCCCCTCCAAATTTCGGTTTATTCACGAGTACAATGACGCACTAAATTTATTCGATCATCCCTTATTTGATGCTGATGGTTATTTATTTAACTGCGCATATCGGTGAGAACATATAAAGTTTATAACTATTATGAAAAAAACTAAAGGTTTTAGCTGTCTGCGATTTACGTTTGCCTTCTTTGGGACTCTAAAAATATATATACATATATTTATGGAGGGTTTTGTGATGTGCGTATCGAAACGTTATTTAATAACTGCACAAATAAAATGGGGTTAGAAAAACGGTATATAAAATGCTAATGACATAAAAACGGTTGTTTGGTGAACGCCTAAGGTTTTGTATAATTTAGAAATTCCAGCACCACCAGAATTATGAAACGACTTAGACATTTAGGACAAACAGCTCACAGTATTTAAGGTGTTCAAATACCTAATCTAAAGAGTGTTTGTCTTAGCTAGTTACATCTTATATGTATATGATGTGTTTATGTTTGCTTTCTGCGTTTAGTGTAATACATGATGCTCGTGAAGAATGCGCCAGAAGAATGCGTTTAGCAAACATATACACACTAAATTTAATGGTTTGCGTCTTTCAAATGATCTTTAGTATATACCTTTATGTAATTTGTAATGGTGATGTTTGACTGTGTCTGTGTGTGCTTGTGTTTTCAGACTTATCTCGTTTATTACTAAGCAGGCGTGACATTACACATTAAAGGCAGTTGTTTTTAGTGGTGTTGGTGTTTACAAAAGAATATAAAACGGATATAATTAAGCGCATCTAAATACATTATAGAATGATTTAAACTTTATAATTTCACACTAACAGTGATCTTCAGTATCTACAATAAATTCGATGTTTGCATTGTTTATTCAGTTTTGAAAGTCACAATTTGATTGACTTTCAGTATTTTGAATTGATTGTAATTTTCACAGATAAATATAAACAATGCTAAGTTCTTGTCTAGAAAATTTGGATGATATTAATTAACGTCTATCGAAAGAACATTCAACGAATTAGTGTTATAAGATTTGAAGTACTGACAAATTAGTATATATAAAACAATGCACACATGCTAAATAGCGTAACATTTACCTTTAGCTAAATAACGGTTATTAAAACCGACATTGGTCGGAGCATTTCAATTGAAGCAAAATGCATGTTCAAAATAACTGTTTTTACCTATACTAACATTTTACCGTCTAAATTCTTTCTGTGTTTTACCGGTAGTCACTTGACAAGGTTAAAATGTACGTTTTGATTAAAAAAAGACATCTTTTGCATACCTGCAAATTTTATTTCACCTCAATTAATCAGAAAGACATAAATTAATCGTCGCCTAGGTCTTTTCAGAAACAGTTTTGGTGTTTCTTATTTATTTTTGCAACCTAGTCTAGAGTTGGTTAGTACTAATGATATCCTTTACCCAGGATCTTCTCTTTGGAATGAGAACAATACTGCGGGTGTCGGTTCTGGTCTAGATTAACTTCCAGTCATTTCTATATGGCATACTCGTAGATTTGCTAGCTTGTTGCCCATGATTGAAAAACCACTAAACAGTAGCAGAAACTAGACCTAAGAGATACATATTCAGATAATTTAAGAAATTACGTGAATTTTGACGCACGCAGAGATTTCAATGTGCCTTTAAATTCAAAACAGATGCAGATCGACTCGTCTACTTTGCCCTTGAGCTGGATATACTGCACACACGCCGAAATGGCATAAACTACTGCTTGAATTATAGAAGAGTAATCACCTGTAGAAACGGCCATGTCTTCAGGAGAGAGGTTGGAATTTTTAATTGTATTGCCAGTACTACCGCCTTTGACTGTAAACATTAGCTGTACAACATCCACTAGAGTCAGTTTATCGCGGATTTAAACCTCTAAAGGGTATTATTTTAAACTCCAATATTCCATATTTAGTATTTTACATGACTTGTTTGCTTTAATAACTATTTAGCTGTGTAGGTGACTATTTAGTCATCATATATTGCAGCCATTTTTATATCTGCCATGGTAAATTTTTATGATTTTTCATTTTAAATTATCTAGATTATTTGTGTTTTTCTTTGTAGAAGTATAAGTAAGTGGCTTTTTCTTTCTTTTTTTGCAATTCACTATCAATTGCATATACAAACATTGCAAAATTTTGAAATTTTTATTAATATTTTATTATTTTACTTTGTTTAATTGAGTTTTTTTAAGGGGATTTGCATTTTTAAAACCTATATTTAAAAATTATTCGAATTTGTTTTTCTGCCACATGATTTTGGATTATTAAATTGTATATCTTTTCACTTTTAATAATATAATGTCTTCATTATTCCATTTTATTATGATGATCCATTCAGAACAACACAAAATATTATATATTTTTTAGCTTTTATAGATATAGTCACGTTTTAGCAATTTTTACTATTTAGTCATATTTTAGCTTTTACAGCTATTTAGCAATAATGACTATATAGTCACAAAATCCTTTGCCGATTCAGGCAATCTCAATAAATAATATTTTTGGACTTTATTTCAAAAATATTACCTTTTCTAATTTCCGAAATTTGCTTTTCCAGGATAAAAAGCAAGAATAACTTTGCTCTCATTATGTTTAGGATTAGAAGAAATTATTTTATATTTGTTTGAGTTTTTTTAATAAGCTATTCTGTCAATATTTTGTTGGAACTGCAAAGGAAAAAATAATTCTCCCTGGGGAACTGCAATTGTGGAATTAATTTGCTGGAACTGCAAATGTGATATAATTTCGCATGAACTGTTATACAGACCACCCACCTCTCCTTAATGGTGATGGTGTTTAAAATAAAATGTTTTTTGTTTGGTTTTAAAAAAACGCGCCCGAAGAATTGTATTTATGAAGGAATGGATTCCTTTTTATTAAATTCTCTATATTAGTTTCGCGTGTTTGTGATCTTGCTTGCACCGATTCTTAATTAACCAACTTCCTGTCATCTAATACAGCTGAAACTTAATCCATGGACTTGTTGCCGATGACAATGCATTCTATTAAATTTTCCCCTACCTCTCATTAGGGTGTTAATAAATATGGTCAAAACCCTTAATTGGGCAAAAGGGGTAAAAATTTAAAAGGCAATATATTACGTAATTTTTAAAAAAATATTTGCCTCTATACATTTAACATTTGCTGCCCAAAAAAAGTTTGGGGTGGTCAAATACATATACAAAGAAAGAGGAGTTGAGAATTTATATGAAAAACATTCTTTTTTAGGGTTGATTAATTATTTGAAAGCAAAATAGTAAAAAAAACAGTAAAAGATTAGCTAAAACTTTTTTTTTATTACTAATTGTATTTTTTTTTTTATATATATATAAACAGAGAACATTTGTGTATTAAAATTACGCTTACCATTTGGATTC
>JAAAKO020079045.1:0-23101 GCA_010015015.2 Bolitophila cinerea | reverse complement strand
ATTAACTTAAATTGGTATATAAGACAATGGATAGATTTTTAACACACTTCCACGTATCTGATCCTGCTCAAACTTGATACATAGACTCGTTTACACGGGACTTTATTATATATATTTATAACATTTTGTGTTAAACAGAATTAGCTGAAGTGCAGTCCGTGCAATCTGCATTACCAGCTGCAGTTGGGACCAAGAAAATTGACGAAAAGGCATTTTTTGATGTAAGTGGCTATACTAATTCATTATAATATCATGCTTATTTGAATCGTCTTTACTATAGCTAAAAACGTGTCGACGAATATACAACTTCTATGCACTCGACGCAGGAATGGCGCAGGAGTGGATTGAAAAGATTCAGGCTTGTTTGCAATAGTTCAAATCTCAAGTTTGTCTATTTACATTTACTCATGAAATTCAAAGAAACTATAAATCTCGAATAACAATCAAATTTAGTCCAATATTTATGTGCGTTATTTTAAATAATTATTACAAAACACACACATCATCATATATTATGCATAATATACTCAATACAATTGGTAAACGTATCTATAGAAATCATGTACAATAGTTCACAAACATAATAATTAAATTAAATTATAATTTTTAATGTGATTTCCTTTTAATTATATTTACAAAACTACAACAAAACACTAAGAATTCAAATATAGAATATATTTAATTGTAGTATTTCTATTTATATAAATATAAATGTATATTATTGTTGAATTTTAGATTTTGTTACTTTTATGTATACACACATACACACAAAACCGTATATGTATTTAGGCAATTAATTTTAGTGTACTTTTTGAAAAAAATATTCGTCAATCCAAATTTCTATAAGAAACGTACTATAAATTATTAAAATACGATTAATTTGCTTATTTTAGTTTGGGAGTTTTATTTTAAACTTTAATATATTCCCCAGTATTCACATTCAAAATTTTAGGATTTTTTTACACGAGATCCCATGATCTGTTCCACAATCTCCCGCACTTCAGCCTATTTTTGTTTTATACACTTAGTTTTTTTTTAACTTATTTGTTGTTTAGGGACCTCTGATTTGTCTCAATATCTATTTGTGACTAATTATTATTGAATGTAACTATAAACTTTTACTAGTTTGAATAGTGATTAAAGAATATTTTAATAGTAGTCAAAGAAACTTAAACAAAAATAAACATTACAATTTTATTATATATAAAGATAAAGCTTTACATTTTATTAAAAAGGTTGTTCATGAGCTAGACGACGATTCCTTCAGCCTTGCACTTGGTACGGCCAGAGCGTCAAATTGATGTACCGGCTCAGACGATCGAGCGCTAGTGCTATTGTATTCTTTGCTACTGGAAGAAGTGGACGCATAACGAACCGACGAAAGTCGACTCTCACCGCCAGAAAAGAAGTGGGACACACTGTTATTGTTATCACACTTCGGGTCTATTGTAGAAGAAATTCCAGCTGGACTGGGTGACATAAGCCGCATTGGGGTCGAGGTGCGCTGCGTCGTTGTGTGCTTATCGTTCGTTATATTAACTGGATCATTTCCAACAATCAACTGTTGTTGTGTTGAAGATGCTGAAGAGCTAGAACCCAAAAGAGAGCGTAGGAACTGACTGGCCAGTGTTGAATCATCAATGGACGATGATGATGGACTGCGTTTTAGTAGTTCTCTGGTCAGAAATTCTTTTAAATTCAGTGGTTTCGAACTGCGCACAGGGGATGGACTATTATTATTGTTAAGTTGTACTTCAAGTCTATGTGGTGTTTTTATAGGAGTACTATCAGAGTCCGTGGACGATGTTAATGCGTGTGATTGTTTTGTCTTTTTAAGCATAGCACTAGCCCAATTTAAACCCATTCGATTAAGTTCTTGTTCGAGGGTGTCTGTAGAAGAATCAGTAGACCCATGTTTTGGTGGCGGTGGTAGAACTTCAACTTTTGGAATGTCTAGTGTTTCAGGTGATGCCGACTCCAATGAATGTATCATTAGATTACGTATCTTTAGTTCGGTTTGAACATCGGGTAATGATTGAAATTCTTCAACGGTACTCTCCTCATTTACCGCATTAATACTAGCACTATCACACAGGCCAGAAACACCGTGTGCATAAGATTTGTGTGTCGGGTACTTTTTGTACTGTAACTCGTTGCTAGTATTTGCTTCAATATACTTGCTATGTGTAACAAATGAACGATACTTCAGATCGGACAGATTTGTACTTTGCTCGAGCATTTTTCGCAGTTCTTCACCAAACAATGAGCTCGCTTCCGGATCAAATTTTGTCAGGTCTAGATTGTGAATTCGTGCGTATTCTTGGAATGTTGGAAATGATTTGTAGATAGTAACGGCATCTACATTGGCATCAACCGGTTGTCGAATAGAATCATTTTGTGACATATTTATACGTGACGTCATCGGAGTGTCTACTTCTACAATTGTAGACAGCTCGTGAGGCATTTCTTGGTCCAACTGAGGACTGCAACGGTGTAAAGAAGTGGGTGGTTTCAAGGGTCTTTTGTTAGTATTAGCAGAAACTTCATTCTCATCATTATACTGGCCCTTGGGGATATTGGCGAGTAATGGAACGAATGTAGCAGTATGCAATGGTGAGTGCAATTGATCTACTTGTTTTATATCAGAGATTTCGTGGATGTCAGTTGAGGTGACTGGACGAGATGTACCAACTCCACTGTCACGACTAATTCCAATGTGCTGAGAGTTAGCAAGTGTAGGAACATCTTTAACTGTTTGTCGATTATAACCACCAGTCTGGTAAAAGTCTGGTCGTTCGTTTTGTTGTCCGAATTCTAAATATTCTGTGGAATTTTCTCCTTTTTCACTTGACGTACTGGCAGCCGAAGAGAATGTGGTACTTTCAATTAACTTTACCTTTTCAAGACGAACCTTATTTATCATCTCTGTTAAATCGGAAATGCGTTTACTACAATTCTCCGTTATTTCCGTGTATTTTTGAATCATAAGCTGATCAGGTTGAGATTCATCTGTTTGTGTATCCGCAGTGGTTTGAATATGTTTTGAAGATTTTTTCAAGATTGGCTTAAGTTTTGGTAGTGCTGCTGGTTGTGATGTAGTTCGTTTTTCATCTAAACTCTTTTGGCGTAATGCTCTTTTTAATTTATTACTCTCTGATTTTAGTACGTTCATCTCGTGTTCTTTCTTTTTTAATTTACGCATCCAAACATGCTCAACGGTTTGTATGTTTTCGGCATCTGTTCCATTAAGATTTGTGTCCCGCAACGTGTCTTCGACTTCACTTAAAAAACTGTGATTGTCATCAATAAATGTTCGCAATTTGTTCAAGTGCTGTTCGGTAAGAACATCCCCAGCATCACTGAAATTAGCACTTACATTAATCACAGACTCTCCAGGTGTCGGAATGCTCGATGACGAACTCACGCCTAACTGTTCAATAGACGCTCGAGACATGCCAAGCAAACGAGTAATATAGTGAGCAAGTGCTGGAGTACTAACAGTATTTTGTATATTCGAATGTTTGGGATCGATTGCAGCACGTTTTTGTAGTACTTTTGTGAGTTCAGTTTCTATGAACGGCGGTGGACTCCGGTATGTTGTTGCCGTGCCATTTGAAGAACCTTCTATTGTGTCTTGATGTGTTGGGAACACTGTGGCCGTTGACCTCACCGGTGTTTTTGGAAATAATGCACTAGCTCGATCGGAAAGCTTGTCCACCAAAGTTGTTTTCTTTTTATGTTCATTATTTGTAGAAAGTTTCTTTTTTGTTTTACCATCTACTTTTATATAAAGTTGGATAGGAACGTCACAAGTACTGCTTATAGTAGATGTTAAACTGTCGCTGGTATTATTATTTTTTATCAGTAATTTTCTGTCCTCTGTTTGTACCTGGACGTGTTGCTGATGTTTTTCTGCACGTTTCTTTTCCTCCAAAAATAATTCTTTAATCTTACGCTCTAGTCGTTGTTCCTTGATGAGCAACTGTCTCTCACGTTTGTCCAATTTTCTTCTTTGTCGCTCCAGTTGTATGTCAACGTTCTCTTTGTTCTCGACACGACCTTCACCAAGAATATTGTCTTTCTGCCGTTCTAGCTGCTGCATCGAACGCAAAACAGTATCCAATTTTGCAGAACAAACCGAACTACCGGTTTTCTCTATTTCTTTAACGAGCACAGCTTTTTGCTCTTCGATCTTGGACAATAGTTGGAGCAGCTGCTGTGTTTTTTCATCGTCCTTAGCGCGCTTTCCAATATTTTGTGATAACTCTTCGGACCGATGTTCCACATAGTCTAAGAGAATAGAACTACAGCTTTCGGATGAGTCAGGGTTCGGTACACGAGGAATTTCTGCTATTCCTACGCCTCGTTCCGTTGCCACGTTCAAACCAGAAGAACTACTCGATGTTTCGTGCAAACGTGGGCAGGTTATCAAAATTGGTGTGTGGTCAATATCTTCAAAGCGTTTGTTCATCTCGGACTGACGATTCTTGGCCATACGACGAAGTCGTTCTTCCGAGAATTGTTCGGTAGGCTGAAATGATAATTATATTAATAAAAATTCCAAGATATGTAACTATAAAAAAGGTACATTGGCAAAAGTTCTTGCAAAGTTTTCCTGTTTGGTTAGCTCTTCCAGCTGTGCATTGAGCAGGTCATAATCTCTGCGGATCCTTTCACGGTCCAGTGACTGTTTAGTTCGTTCGTCCGATTTAAGTCTGATAAAACACATATTTCTTATTATATTGTTATTTTAAGTTATTGGTGAATTAAACCTTAACTCCTCCAATTGTGCAAGATGATCTGCATCGTGTCGTTTTTCTTCAAAAGCTGCGTCCATGGCAGTTTCCATATCATGCTGAGCTATTTCTGGCTGCACTAGGCCAACACTTGAATCGTATTCTTTTGAAAATCGATTCGCATGATCATAGAATTGCACTTTTTGTGATTCTGTATGCTGTACTGGTTCTTTCGTATTGGATACTATACGTTCCGGAACAAAAATGGGAACGTAATTATTTTTAATGGGACTACTCAGTTTGGTGGATGACACTCGAAATGAACCCGCTCGAAAAGGCTTATGATCGAGTTTAGATCTGGTTTTATTGATGCCTTGATTCGTAGACCTTTTTTTAGGAGATTTAAAAACTGAGCTTGAAGGGATAACTGATGATTTAGTACTCACTGCCATTGGCATAACTTTGGAAGGTTTAGATGTTTGTAATGGTGCACTATCTAATATTGATACAGTTCGAGGGATAGATTTTGGTAATGAAACTGATGATTCCGTAGGTTCTGTTTGAAAAACTTCCATAGACATTTGTTTCTCTGCACGACGCTTATTTATTAGATCTGATATCTGTGTGAACGGAGCAATAGCAGTGGCCACGTCTTCGACAAGGGACTCAGTAGTAGTGTTTGCAATATAATCACTTGGATTGTATTTAGTACTTTTTTTCAATAAACTGACTTCGCAACGGTTGTTTTTATCATCATTATCATCCTTGGCCAGAGACATAGACAAACATTTCGTAGATCTAACACTAGATTGTATTTCTGAGTTGATGTTCACAAATTCTGCAGAAGATTTTGACAATTGCACTGTTGGTAAAATCTGATTCTCAGGTTCGGATTCATCAGTTGATGATAGGCTATACTGTGGATCAATATTATCGTGAACGATAGATCTGCTCTGCAAATTATTGGCAACTTGCGTTTCTTTTGGATCACATTTTACAGGTACAATTTCTGGGCTAACCTGAGTACCGACCGTTTTCAAGTTATTCCTATGCGGTTTAGGAGTATTTTTTTTCTTATCGCGAACCTGAGATAAGGCGTATTTTCCACGTCGTTGGGCAAGTTTAATGTTCTTCAATCGTTGCGCTTGCTCTTCGCCAGCACGAGCATTTTCTCTAGCCGCTGCCAAATGAGCTTCGCCCACACTTGACAAACATGATGTGTATTCTGATTGTGTCTTCTGAACCATACGCTCTTTCCAACTTTTTAATTCATTTGCTTTTACGCGCTTTATTTCACGAAGTTGACGATTTTTCTCAATTGCAACTTTTTTACGTATAGATTCAGCTATATCCTTGGACTGTTGTCGTACCTGTTAAATAAATTAAATCAAATTCTGAGCTGTATGCGCGTATAAAGGAATTCATGAGTGTTTACCTGTTCGAGTCGCAAACGCTTCAGTCGATCGGTTTCAATCTTCTTGGACTCATCAAAGTTGCACAATACGTTTCGTTCACGCGCAAAACCAGTCGGATTTCCGTTCACATTTATGTTGATTGACATTTTATTGTAAATTAAAATAGTTTAACAAATAAAAATGAATTAAACTGAGCTTAAAAATGATTAAAATATATAATGTACACACACAACAACACACAACAACAGAAACAAAATGAGAATACAAAAATAATGCTAAACGGGCACACAGGAGCAGCGCGCAACCTTATATATATTATTTAAATATATGTATATGTCAAAGTCAGTTGGTATGGTACTACCAGACAGTGCTGCCATATATGAATAAAAAACCTTTATTTTAAAACATCACAGTTTTCAACTTATAGATTAAATAAAATGATAAAATCCAATCTCAATAATTGTGTAAATTTAAAAATTAGATCAAATCCTAATAATTTATCATATTTTGATTGCAGATAAGTACCAAAAAGTGCAAAAAATATTTTTTTTGGCCCAAATTAGAGTGGAAAGTTTTGATATGTAATAATATGTTTTTATGTAAAAGTATTATTATAAAAAATTTCATTACAGTTTGCACTAAAAAACGTTAGTTTTGGTATTTTTGTGTGGTGCGTGTTCGTTAATGTAAATAATATATATTTTTTATTTAGTTTTATTATTTCAAATTTTTTAGAAAATACACTAACATAGACGAGAATATGCGCCTACTCACATTGGCAAAGGCATGCATGTGCGCGTATAAATGGGTGTGTATAATGTTCAAGAAGATTGGTCAAGCACGCGCGCGCGCGTGCTATCTCGTTCTAACTGCAAAATTTGATTGGTTATTTATATTTTACCGCGCGTTGTTTTGCAAAGCTAGCAACAATTCCATGCGTTGCTTAGCGAGAATTCGCAAGAATCCCTACACTGGCCTGAATACAAGATTTGAAAAACATTTTCGCCAATCCTACTCGAAAATGTTTTACCTCAAAATGTTTTGCGTACTGAAGAGGGCTAAACTAAAATGTCTAGAGTTCACTTTTTTCCAATAGATGTCTCAATCATCGCTCTTTTTATCTATAGATGTCACCACAAACGCTCGCTTTTATATAAGAATGGCGCATTTGTTAGTTCGTTATTTTATTAGTTACTGAAAGTGAAAACTAGTTTTAAAAACTTTCAGCAGAGATGAGCGAAAATGTATATGATAATACAAAGAAACAAAACATGGAGCTTACAGCATTTATTATTTCGCACTAAAATAATATCTGTTAAAACTAGCACCACTTTAACATACCGCGTGCTTCATAATGTTTTTAATTTTTTGCGGGTCAATAACTTAAAAAAAATAATTTAAAGATCATTTCTACAAATATATTGAGATAAAAAGGTCGTTCCACTCGTAAGCAGCGTAATCAATGCGTATATATACAAATACGCAAATTATTATAAAAATAAATATACACTTCAAAACTGTGTTTAAATACAATGATTAGGAAGTATTATGTGTATAGATGATGTGTATAACAACCTCACATTTCCATAACATATAGCATAGGTATTTTCTAAGCATTCGTTAGCCATCAGTGTTAGATAGTAAATGTATATCTCGTTTTGTCTCTGTTATAAATAGCTATATAAGCAATAACATATATATTAGAGTTTACTCATGACGATATCAAATTTGAGTATGGTTAGTGTTTACAAGTTTATAATTTCCATTTACTCCCAAAACAATTTGATGTTCGTGAATTGTTAAGATCGCTCTTTCTATGAATACCTCTCTGTTTATTAGCTAAAATGATATACGGCCTTGTCTCTTAGTCAGTTATAAGTTAGTGCAGCTCGGATTCGGACGTGCGTGTATTCACATAATCGCATACTTTTAGCTTGAAGATTGTATCATATCATTTTAATATACTCGACACATTATAAAAACCTAAATTACTACTTGTTAATGTTTAAATAAGCTATATAAATGAGTCATTTAAAAATATACCGGTCAAAATATTTGGACATTGTTTTAGTGATTTTTTTTGAGTGTTTGGTTATCTTGTGATATAATAACACAGGCATATTGATAAAGAGTATGTATAATCTCTATCTTTAAAAACTCATTTATAAACCGTTTACTTATTTCTGCAGGAATACGGGTCATGTTTTGTGCGAGTCATCAGTCGCGACTTAAATGTTGTGTAGCACTCTAGTCTGATCACAGCCACGCTACGGTGTTCATATCGATCATTTGCTACTTTATCAGTTAATATATATAATATAAATATATATATAAAACTGACTGGTGGATGTAATAAGTTGCCAGTGATAAGCTATCTGCGATCGAAAATATATTTTGAATAATAACAAGATTAACTTTGTGAAATGGTGCTGGAAGAATTTTTCCAACCCTTGGCCCTTGTTACGGCCGGAATCGTTGTCTTTGTGATGATCTTCCAGAGAGAAAGTTCTCATAAAAATGGACCGTATTCGGTTCCAGGTGAGATAATAATATTTTATTATTTAGTTGGTATAATGATAGATCATCTTCCGGACCCTAACCTAATTTCTGTTAATCAACGACCTTTTCCCATTATTTCAACATTTCATACCTATCTTATCGTAATGATAGGCCTACTGAGAAAAATGATTATCCATATCTTTTTACCGCAAATGATATGAAAAGACCTTGAACAATCAATATCTATTTGTATTTATTTATTTTATTTTAGGCTTCATAAAAAATCCCCGAAAAACAATTTCACAATCGCGTCCATTATCAAAAAATACATAATAATTTAGTGTTTTCAAGCACAAACTAGATATATTCATTAGTCTGTGATAGTTAAAACTAATTTCGCGGCTTGCGTTTATAATAATTAGGGTATTGCACGACATTTTGTCAAAAAACCGTTCACCGGAAAATTAAAAAAGGTGTTTTTTTGACGAAATGTCGTGGAATCTTGGAGAGTTTATTTTAAATAAATAAATATTTTCAGAATGGAACTTTTTCATCAAGAAACTATGGGCCAAACGTCAGGTGCTCAAACAAAAACGAAAGATTCACGAATACGTGGGAGACTTTAAATTTTACAAATCTGAGGAATACTATGAAACCAATCAGCCGGGGGGGTTTGACTCCCAAATGGTAATTGCGGTGTTGTAATAAAAAGAAATATATATATAAAATTATCAAAAACAAATCTCCTCGCCTCAGATTTACGGTAGCGACCAGGAGGGAAACTCATTGCTAGTAAAACTAACTAAAATACATGAAGAGGTTGACACCAGATCCGCTGAGGTCTGGTTGCAGTTGCGTCTGAAAGACGGTCGAGCTTTTGTCTTGCCCCAGCATCCAGAGACAATTGTGCAATCTGGGAGTACTGGTAAATTTGAAGCGGCCGGCCTGAGAATTGAAAATCTGGAAGCGTTCAAAACATGGCGCATTACGTTCAGTGGCCTTCTTCGGAATATGGAAAATGTGGCACAGACAGAGCCGGAAGAACCGACCTTCGTTAAGTTTAATTTCTTGTATAGGATTCTTAGAATATAATTGTAAGCATTTTTGAAATATATCGCTCTTTTCAGATGGAAATCAGCAGCTCCACCACAGCACTGGCCGGACGAGGAAAGTTCTGCTCTAAAGGCCACCGCATTAGCCACAGAACGTTGGCGTAATGGAAATTGGATCGACTATCTGTAAAGTTTTTATAGTTAGCTAAATTGCTATAGCTAATAAATATCTATCTGTATATTTCTTTCACACAGATCAACTCCCACGTTCGGTGGTTACGATCAGTTCGGAACGCTACTCGGACAAATCTTCATCGACACAAATAGCAGTGAAATGGAGCAGTTTGAAGTGAATCTACCTGGACTTCGACAACGTCGATTCCGGTGGCACACAGCTGACATTCGTCGCACAGCATCCATTATAGGAGTGTGTCGTGATGGCAGCGTTTTCAATGTCGGAGCGCACAGTTTCGACGGTAATCTGACCCAGTAGGCACATTTTACTTTAAAATTACCTAAATAAAATCGTGATATTGATATAGTATTTTCTTTATTTTAGTTCACAGTTTGGAAGCTTGCGTACGCCAAACGGCAAAGTATTTCCTATCGACTGGACTGATTTACATCTTTCTAAGATCGCAGAGGATGCTGGCAGTTTACCGACACCAATTACGGTGCAATTTACCGCAAATGGAAAGACGTACACGACAATAATCCACTTCCAGTTGAACGCAAATGTACCGGTGACTGGATTGTATCCGTCCAGCTTTATGGCGAATTTAATACCGTCTGATGTGGGTGAGTAGAAGTCTGTCTGTCTGTGTAATTTGCTAGAATTCATTTTTGACTGTATCTCCCAAAATAAGATATTTTTTGAATATATACGGCAAACTTTAGATTGATTCTTTGGATAAAATATGTCCAATACTATTGCCATACACTTGTGACACTCTGCATCAGATTGAAAATTATTTTATTACCATACAATCCCGTTAAGGATTTAACTAGTCTATTTTGGGTATATTAAAGATGTATGCTCTGAATGTAACCTCAATTGTTTTAAATGATTCAATTAATTTTAATTAATTCAATCCAGGTTTAAATGGCGAGCGTGGATTTGGCATTGCAATACTATGGTATGCCTGTCCGACTCGTTCTCCATCCAAACAGATAGAACATGCCACAAAACTAGTTCACTCAAAGGATCATCCGGTTGTTGACAAGTTTGTTTACGCTTTTCGTGAAGTGGCCACTCGTAGTTTATCCATTTCCGGTGGTAAGGGAGCTAGCTTAGCCCTACTAAGCGCTGTCGAACAGGACCCAATTTCAACGTTTCGTGTACCCAATGGATTCGTTATCAGCGTCTCTGCGCTTGAACTGCAATTGAGAAGAAACGCACCGCTTGTCAATGCTATCGATGTCATTAAGAATATTTCTATTGGAACGGTTTCTGGAAGCATGCAGGATGCTTGCTCTAGGTACATTTTTAAATAACATTTAACTTTTTGTTTTCTAATACAAAATTTAGAGCTGTTACAGTAATAGGATCATATAGCATAGAGTCCGAAATCAAACGGGTCATTGCAGAGTTTTACTACCAACTGAAGGTAGAGTTCAGTCTAGATAGTAATAATGCGAAACTTCCGTTCCGTGTGGCCGTGCGTTCATCGGCCATTGGCGAGGACAGCGAGGACTCTTCGGCTGCCGGTCAGAACGACACATTCCTTGGACTGAATAGTCTAGAAGAAGTGCTGGACGGTGTCCGCAGGTGTTGGGCATCTTTGTACACCTTCCAAAGTATCTCGTATCGTCTACAACACTTGCAGCCCATCGACACACAAATGGCAGTTGTGGTACAAGTTATGGTACCTTCTGACTGTGCCGGCGTTTTGTTCACCCAGCACCCGGTCTCCAGTGATCCCAGCAAGATGCTAATCACTGCTAACTTTGGATTGGGTGAGGTAATAAAAGTGTCGTTTTGTACTGATAGTTAGATGTGTACTAAATGTATTTATATATTAGTCTGTGGTCTCTGGATCCGTGGAACCAGATTCGTACACGGTGAAAAGGCTTTTTGATGGTAGCGGTTTCAAGATATTGTCAACCGAAATTGGAAAGAAGACTCACTTACTAGAAATGTCCTCGGACTCAAATAATACTATTTCAAAAACGGATCTCGGCACTGACGAACAACAAATGGCTTGTTTGACAGAGGAGCAAACTATTGAGTTGGCTAAGATCGGAGCTTTGCTGGAGAAGCTGTCAGGCGGTGCCAGGGACATTGAGTGGGCTATTTACAAGGTGATATTTTAAATTAAAATATTTTATGTTGACTATGCTAGATTAAAAATGATCCAGATAATGGATTTAAATAGTTTGTGAAATATTGATTAAATTTAATGATCACAGAAAGACATTTACTTACTGCAATCCCGACCAATAACCACCCTGGGTGCCTTGAGTAACTGGGAACTATTGCATGAATTTGATGCAGCTGTAATGAGTAACGATGACCTGAGCACGTTTGCCAATGTAGGAGAGGTTTGTTTAAAGAGATCCCATTTTGCATATACGCGATTTTTTTAAATACTTTTTTATAGGTTTTTCCTGACTCTGTTACGCCACTAACTCTGTCTACTATAGTTCATGCACTTAACGAAGAAATATGCATGTCCGTCAATGGTAAAGATCCGCATCCGTCCAAAGGTATGTTTTCAACTGCCGTAGCGTCAACGCACTATCGTGTGACACTAGACGTTTACATGGTGTTTTTGGCAATGGTGGACAAGGAAATCACAATCGGAAACCGGATGCAAGGAATAGCTGTTTTTGGACATGAGTTCTTGACGCCTGAAATGAACAAGTATATTTTTATGGTATCCTTCTTTTTGCAGATATATAATTGTTTTGTTTTTTTTTGCATAGAATTGCAATTCACCGAAATGGTCTGAAAGGGAGATTCAAGCTGTTAAATGTGTTTTTGGGAGTTGCAGTGGTGAGATATTTATAACCACGTATATAATCTCTCTTAAACTGTTACTAATACGACCGAATCAAAAAAAAACTTTTTTTTAAATCTATAGGCAATGATTACCAGTACTTCTGTCTGCAAGCGCATGCAAAATTTCATGGATGGTTTCCGAAACACTTATTCTAGCCAGAACCTAAAGACAAGCGCCGAGTATCGCGCGGAGGTGTTTCACACATTAATTGACTACGAATTGGACGATGCGGATCGATTAAATGCGTCTATTGCGGCGCATAATTTAACTTCCTTAGTGAGCTCTTTTTACCAGGTGATCATGATGACAATTCTCTCCGAAGGAACTGCAGGTACTTATTTGATCATACAACTATTAGTTAAATTGTAATATTTTTTTTTCTATTTTCCATCTGACAATAAAAGACATTACAAACAAGCATTACGCTGACATAGCACTGATGTTGGGTTCCTGTAAGAATGTCGAATCAGCCGAGGTACCACTATTACTGGAAGGCATATCCAATGAGATCTATCTTAGTGGTAAGGCTAGAGAATTTGTAGAGATTGAGCCCGCGAAAGCAGAAGAATGGCTGAAGAAAAACAGTTTTAAGGCGGCCAATCTGTTCAGGGAATTCATTACGAAGCATGGACATCGAGGAATGCGAGAGGTATTGGTATAAAAACTTAACTGAATACAATTAATTATATTATTTTTTGATTTAGTTTGATTTGTCATCGGAAACATGGAGTATGCGTCCCGAAATCGTGATCGCTATGATACAGGCGACCTCGCGGCGTTCCGAAGACGTGCTGACCACCAAAAACACTGTGACAGAGCTAAGCAATGCCCAGATTGGAAAATTACTAAAGACACCGAAAAAGAACAGCACGCGTACAATCCTTTCGAAACTGATCGGACCATTTAAAAGCTCGGTTCAACGCCGTGAGACTACAAAGAGTGCTCTAATTGGATTTATTCACGAGCTAAGAAAGGCCTACAACCACTTAGCCTTTTTGATGCATCGTGAAGGAATTCTGCCAAACAAAAATCTGATATTTTATCTGACTCGTTCCGAGTTAGCTGCTCTGCTACGGAGATCTGATGGTGCGTCCTATAAAGTTAATCGGGCTGCATTGATCAACAAGGCTATGCGTCGCAAGAAGTTGTTTTCAACCTGGAATACGTTGCGTTTTGAAGAGATGAACGCTGGTTTGGCACGTCCGATGGATGAAAGCAATGATTTGGTGGGAGACGTCAATGCAGAGTTCGTGGTTAGTGGTACACCAGTGTGCGAGGGTATTGTGACAGGACGAGCCTGTGTGCTGGAGAGTTTTGAAGGGGTGTCGAAGATCCAGAGTGGTGACATTTTGGTAACGTGCAGCACGGACATTGGCTGGAGTCCGTATTTCCCGATTCTGGGCGGAGTAGTGACAGAACTGGGTGGATTGATTTCACATGGTTAGTACACATCTTTCATTTTCCCTTTTTCATTTTTTCTTTTCAACAATCTAACGCAATTCGATTTGTTTTATCAGGTGCCGTTGTAGCCCGAGAATATGGACTACCGTGCATTGTGGGCGCTACCGGAGCTACGAAGAAGCTAAAGTTTGGTGACATCATTAAAATGAATGCGTCCAAGGGAACTATTGTCAAGGTGACCGCTGATCAAATTGATGGGACTCTTTTGTAAACTAAAAGATGTTTAACATTTTCAAATTAAGGGTGTGTGTTTTAAAGGCTTTAAATTGATTTTTTTTCATTTGTAATAAAATAAATAAATAAATCTTAGATTAGAGTGTCGCGAAATGCAAATGGAATCCCGGAATGCAAACCAAGTTTGAGAAAAGGTATGTAAGATTGTTGGTTATTAATAATTTTTTTTTAATTTTATCTCATCATTGAGAACGTTTAATACAGATAGAAGTTCATAATACAGTAATTTATAAATACAACATATAGCTGTTGGCCCTTTTTAAGTAAAATGATATTTAAAAATCAGGGGTTTTAGTGATATTGGCCTGGTAGTTATTTTAAAAAGACAATATTGTTATAGCCATCCCTATCACAAACATAATTCCATTTTTCCAGCAATACAGGTTACAGATTTTTATACGACTTTTCCAAGGAAATTACTGTTTTCTAGTAAAAATGACAATTTTGATATTAACGGTTCTTTTCTGACCGAAATTAAATTCAGAATTAAAGTAAACTGTTTACACTTTCAAACTAGCTCAATGTAGTTGACGTAGTATTATTGGTTTTAATTCCATATCAAGATAATTGAGATCATTCATAAAATCTCCAGAAAGTCGTTTTACACAACTCCGGTTCATGTACCTGCTATTGCCACGTTGACGTTGTATTACATAGGTGGCGGTAAGTACATCGAAAACATGTGTCTCCCTCTATCGCTGTCTAGCATGAATTCACTCATTTATAAGTCGGCTTTGCTATCATCAAAAACAAGACAGTGATAGAATAGAAATGTGTCATTAATTACAAATACCTATAAAAATCAAGAGATGAAATAAAATATATAAAATATTTCTCATCGTGTCTTTCAAGTGCAAAAAAAGAGTTCAATAATTTTTTTGGGGTATGACGATTTTTAAGCTATCGCTTGAGAAGTTATATAAGTGTTTCATAAACTCTTAATTAAAAGAAATGCTATATAATTTTCACCATATTGGAATGTTTACTGAGTTTTCTAAATATATATATATATATATATATATATATTTGAGGTAACGTTTTCTTAAACACATTTGTATTATTATACAATAATTATAAATAAATATTATATAATAAAATTAAAGCAAGAATTAAACTTTGACAACAATATAACACCCGTTTATTTACCACAATATGTGAGCATCAAAAAAGGAGAAACGATTTCCTTTCTACTCGGTTGAAAAACACCACACACATACACTCACATACAGATACACAAATAGAAATGACACAAAAAAAAAGAATTTTGCAACTACAGTTAAATTGGAAAAGTTATCTGTGATTTATTGCACACATTTTAAATATTACATCTGTGGAAAATGCTTTATATGTTTGTGTTTGGCGAGAGCGCGCGCTCGGCTGTCTGTTTGTTTGTGTGTGTGCGGAGATGATGGCGGAAGAGTGCTTTAGGGTGGGGGAGCTGGGGTGATGGGTGAAAATGGTAGCGCTTGTTTCAGCATTTTTCAAAGTTTGTTGTTTGTCATGCAATTTTGTGAGCCAGTGCGCCATTTTTATAAATTGTATTGCTCAGAAACGAATTTGAGTGTGGCACGAGTGGCTGATATATAAGTGTATATTACATATACTCTCTGAGTATGCGAGTTGTGAAATTATAGGAAATATGATATAAATAGCCGTTTAACAGTTGCTAGTGATTCAAATTAACGTGTTTAATTGTGTTTGTTATTGTTTTAAAACTAACAGAACAATGTCAGGTTCAAGGGACCATCCATAAAATATATTATGTTATTCAGTTTTTTTTCATATATAGTTTGTAATAAACAATCAATATGTTTTCGATTATCATAAATTGCAAAAGCTTTATTTTTTTTTGGTTTAATGATAAATCTTAAATCCGGCTCAAAGGATGACACAATTTATTAAAGATATATAAACATTGCAAACCTAATTATATCCACCTAAAATTAATTACTAAACTTTTTCATCAACTTACAAATGAATATACAATTTTGAGAGTAATGAAATATGCACCCCTAAATTCAATCTTCGCCAATAAAACGAGGTGGTATCTTATGTACTATCGCTTTATCGCATATGTGTGTGTGTGAGAGTGAGAGAGAGCGATTAAGTTTGTGTTTGTGTGCTTTTATGAGTGAGCTTTACCGCCGCCGTGCCGCGCCGCCCCTTGTCGTTGCCTTGGATACCCAGATGTTGCTAGCGATTTCCGCGAGTGATGCGTTCTAGTATATATATATTTGTATAGTCACATAGTTGCAACGTATTTGAGTACTCATTTCACTGTATAAGCTGCGGTTGCTGGAGGTATGTGTATGGTATATATATATATATATGTGCGTATATGCCATAATAAAGCCTGGGGTATTCTGTGGTTGCGAGAGGGTGTATCTGGTGGAACAAGAGCTCTGAATGCCAGAAGGAAAATTCGCGTATCAGCAATACAAACCAAATTGAAGTATAATTTGAAAATAAAAGAGACAAATGGCGAATAACGGTTATGTGCAAATCACACACATAGGCACAGACATGAATCTCTACACTTATGTATTTGTAAATATATATATATATATATATACAGCAACACGCTTGCAAGCTCTAAACATTATAAGGCCTATTCGACAAATGGGTAAGAGAGACACAGCATCGTGTTGGTACATATAGTTTTTTTGCGGGGGATTGTGTGTGTGTGTTAGTATTCACTGTCTATGTATGTGTGCTCTGTAGATAATATTTGGAAAACTGCTTGTTCTGCGTAAAATTGATTGCGCATGACTATGTGTATGTGTATGTGTGCTCATATACTTCAATGCTGGTATAAATAGAATCTTATAGCACTTAGGTCTGTATATATACGTGTGTGAGAATGTGTGTGTGTGAGATCGACGACAGAGACGAAAATTGTAAAATAAGAGGGTGTTTTTCCTAATATGTCGTATCATTGGGAAATCAAGTAGTTTTCTCGTACATTGATTGTTTGAGGGTGGCTTTATTGATTTATATATTAAATGAAAAGACTATTCGTGTGGTTTCTTGCGGGCTGTGCGAGTTTGTGTGGATGTGTGTGATTATGTAATGTATATATCTATATATGTATATGTATATATATATATATATATATATATGCTTTTTATCTTATGTAGCATATACGAGTACATGATAGCTAAACGACCGACTCTGGCGGGCGGCATATGAATTCATGGAGCAGTGGGATTTATATGCTTACGTGTTAATTGGGGTAGAGAGAAAACGAAAGAAATATACACTTTGTGTTTAAGTGTATTTGGGGCGACATTTGTTTTCATTTTGTGATTTTTTTTACCTTAAAGCAGGCCATTTTAAGCATAAAACATCAGTATATTGAAAAGAAAACATATTTTTGAATTTTTTATAATTTTTTTAATGTTTTTTTACCTATATATGTTTTATTTTTAATAATACACGTTTTATTTATAAATCCAAAATAATTATGTTTTGTTCTAATTTAGAATACAAACTATCTATTTAAAGGACTTTTACGTGTTTATGACACTTGAAATTTTTGTAAATTTATAGGTTTTGATAAATATGTATGTATTTTTTGAGATTATTTTTGACGAATAAAATGAATTCTGTAGATGTGATATTCCCAATTCGCGGTTCCAAATATTTTATTTTTTTAATATTCATTTTCTTACTGCTTATTTATGTTATTGTTGTAAAGTATTTATAATGCATATTTTTAGGATCAATTTTTGGTGCACATCTTTTTTTTTAGGGCTATTTTTTATCTCATAGAATATTTGCTTGGTTAAAATTATTTATGTTTCAACATACTGTACTGTACTTTTGATATGAATCTTGGCTTTCAATGATTCTAAATATCCGCATTTGAAAATTACTTGTATACGGGTTGTTAAAATGGGGGTAAACAAGAGTAATCCAAATCCGATTTATTTTTTAATATTTTCTTGGCATCATCTATTTGATAATGTTATTTTATTTTATTTAAATATATTTAAAAAATATATTTACTTGCCTAGATTGAATTTTTTTACCTTTCTTTTTATTTTGATATGAGATTTTCCTCTTATATGTATAAAAAAGTTTTTAGTTTGAGCGGCCCGTAGGACACGGACTGAATATTTTAAAGTAGAACAAAGCCCTTCATAATGAACCATATCCTACTTGAATTTAATAGAGGGGCCCTTTGATTAAAAAACCAAGAAGAAAAGTGACACAGTCTGGGTAGAAAAAAATAAATCCGATATTTGAAACATAAAACAAAGAATTTTAAAACGAAAATTAATGGACAAACACTAAAAATCTAAACTTAAACTGAAAAAAACATAAACATAATTTACACCCTGAACAATTTCGATTCAATTTCCATACATATATATATATAAATATATACAAACAATTTCTTTACCACGCAGAAAATCTATTTCATAAAAGCATCTCCATTAACATATAACTTGATTATCAATATTATATATAATTTCAAGAGCTTGTTAAATCGCATGCACACCACTATATGACAAACACACACACACATACAGACAGGCGTAAGTATAATATAAAATATTTAATTTTATATAGTCATTACATGTGATCATTATTGTTATCATCATCATCGTCGTCGGTCGTCGTCTTCGACGATGTTGGTATATTTTGTATGATAATATTTTCTATATAATATATATATATATATATACAATAATGTGTGTATATTATTTATATATACATATATAATTTAACAATGTGCATCTATATATGTTGTTAACATTGTTTTATTTTCGCGGTGTTGCTCTCTTTATATCCGTATCGCTTGTTATTGCCGGAGCCCTGAGAGCAGATTATATATAATTTCCAAATCTTTAATACAAATACAAATACATCATTATGTTGAATACACAAACACGTACCTATATAAATGGTGTATACACAAAACACATACCAATACATTATACATACATCCTTAGATTTGCACGGTAGTAAAAAATTAGGAATAGAATGAAAATTCATAGATCATTAATAAAAATATATTATAATGGATAAGATAAGGAAAATGCATGCTAATGCTCGTGCTTTAGAGAGGGTTGTTGGTGAAAATAAATGAATACATATATCAAATTTTTCGTTTAAGTTTTTGGTTTTATTGTTTTTGCCATACATTTTAGTAATGTTTAGAAAAAAGGTCATTTTAGCCGTTTTTTAAGCGTTTTAGCTTTTTTAGCCCCAAAAAAGATATAAAATCTAAATAAAGCGTTTTGTAGCAATATAGTGCATTTCAGCAATATGTTGACACCTTGTTTCTTTCTTTGGGTGATCTCATGTTATTCCGTGTACATCGAGGGCTACGTGTATATTCTTATTCATCATACGTTATAACCGTGCGCAACCTCTTCTTATTGGAAAATAAATTGAGAAAATTGATCTCGGTTCGCACACAACGCGCAAAATCTCCCGCATAGCATCATTGCAGCTCAATTTATTTATTTATATTGTATATTTACAGACACTAATAATAAATACAAGTTTGTAAAATAGCATTTAATAATATGTAATTTCGACTAGCACTTGTTTTATATATTATAATATATACAATAAATATTACATTATAGAGTTTATGTGTCGTGATTTTTTGTGTTTGCGCAAATGTAATTACGATAATGAGCGTTCATATTAAATGTTTAATTTAATATTTTCTGTTGTACCGTTATTTTAAATTTTGAGGTTATATGAAAGGTTATGTTTAGTTCACACACTACGAAACCCTTTAAAAATGTACAAAATGTTTGTTTTAGTTTACTTGAAACTATGTTATATATGTATATGTAAATATACTGCCTTTAAACAGACTATAGTTATTTGATATACGGACTTGTAATGAACATTTCTCCAATCCAAGGCAGTATTGCGGTTATTTTTGTTATTATTGGAAATATTTTTCTAAATTAGTATTTCTCATATGTACAAGTACATATTCCGCTTTTTATTACGCGGTTACCAATTGACCAGAGTATCCGGTTCTTCATCCTTTTTAATAATTGGATACAAAATCTCCGGAATCTGGTCAGATTGTCTTTAAAGGAATATAACCGATACATGTTTGGAAATACGCAGACGGTTCTTAGTTGTATAAGTTTACTGAAGGCATTTTTGTCGATGATTTTTTTTAAAGTTTTGAATGTATCATCGCCATTAATTAAAACCCTCTGTACAATTTTATATGCCAGATACCTATAGGTATTTCTAAAGAGAGTTTCTAACGAAAAAATATCGATGTTGTAATTAATGTACTTACCAAAGTATTTCCTTCTAACCCCTAATTGTTTTGTCCTTTACCTCATTTTTAAGACAACTACCAAAATGTTCTTTTCCAACTGGCATATTCTCTTAAAAATTAAACTAAAAGATACTAATGGTTTTAAGAGTCTAACAATTCATGAACCACTATAATTATACAGTATTTTCATTATTTCCAATCTCACAAAGTGAATTAAAAATCGGTTAAAACTGATTTAAAAAAAAAAACACAAAAAACGAAATACATAGCGTGTGAAATAATCAACCCCCAAAGCGTTCTAAAATAAATATTGGAAGGTGTGACGAATCAAGGAAATTTTTTATTTGCAAAAAAAAAACAAACACAACGTTTTTTATATAATCCAAAAAAAGGAATTAACATTTTAAAATGGTTCAAGACTACGAGTATATATTTGTATGTTGTATCGATAAAACAAAAACAATCCCATTTGTTACACCCAAATCATGTACAATCCCACATACACACACTAGCGCAGAAGCCGCAAAAAACATCACACACAAAACGTCCCCTAACCTATACATAAATGAGCGTGCAAAATGTACTTGCTCCCAACACCATTTATACTGTGTGTGTGTGTGTGTGTGTCCGATTGTATTGTACCAAATATCCAAGGTAGTTTTTTGTGACTCTCGCGTTTGGCCTCTTTTCCCACCTTCCATAAATGACACGTGTCTTGCATGGAAATTGCTCACTTTTCTTCTGTACGAATCATCGTCGTTTATTTATTTACGCAAACGCATGGTTTTCTGCCTATATATACTTTATGGAATAGATGTATTTCTGTATATAGTATTTACAGGAATCAAGGATGAAAATATATTGTATATAAATGTACGTGTGGTAAATTCACACATTATATATAGGGAAATCGAATAGCAGGGAAAAGAAAAGGGTGTAAATGCGGGAATTCGATTTTGCTGCGGTATATTTGTGTCGTTTGTGTGTAAAGAGTTTCTGAAAACTTTTCACCTTTCTCGATAAGTGGCGCCTAGTGGGAATTACTGGCGCACCTTCAGGGACATTGTACAATTTTCTAAGATTTACTGGAAAACACTTTTTTGTGTTGTTTGTCATATAAATGCTGATTTTATTTTGTACTATTCGATATTATAAAGAAAAATTAAAAAAAGAGTATCAAATAGTGTATTTGGAACTGGATTACTTTTATTAGGATTAGATCATAAGTTTACGCTTTAGACCCTTTTGAAATTTTAAAACACGATTTTCTCTTATAAAAACTGTTTTCATTTAATTTGTTTTAAGCATATGATCTTAACCTTCAATTTTACGCTAAAATCAACAAATATTTCAATTTTAGGAAATACATGAAACATTTTAGGAATGTTCTAAAATGTCTAAAAGGTCTAAAACCTAAAATATTTTAAGCGTGAATACAGCCGATTGATAACAATATCTAAAACTTCAAGATACTTTTTTTAGTTTGTAAAACTAATCTAACTAATGTTCTGCCAGAGCTTTTTTGACGAACGTATAGCTTAGGTTCCAAATCCCAATCAGTTCTCAATCTGGAACGTTTCCAAATGCCATTAGCCAATTATATAAAACATTTCAGTTAAAGGTGGTATAAATGATAATCTTTTTTTATTATTTAAAAAAAAAATGAATAAAAAAATATTTAATTATTTATTTCGTATTAAAACGAAAAAAAAAAACGATTTCAAAAGATATTTATTTAAAAAAATTAGATGTTTAGTTCTTGTTTCTTTTTTAAGTTTTATAGTTCTATGATTTACAAAAGTCCTAAAAACGTATACATATGTAAATAATATCACCTAACCCGACCATTTTCGTTTATAATAACCTTAGTGCAAATTATTCAGCATATATACGACATACGAGTATATATGTTATGAATAATCCAGCTGCGACGCCATTAAATACATACACAGCGTTTGCGTTCTATCACTCGGCTCCTAGCGATTTAAATATATTTTACATGCCCTCACTGCAAGTTCTAAGCGGTCGACTTGGCGTACCGCAAAATTTACTTGCTACCCCGCATATTTCCATAATTCCCACCTAAAGCCACCCAAACTTCTTCAATTAGCGATTAAATTAGCATATTTGAGCTATAATTTCAGCATCTCTCGGTTGCGACACGACGACGATGCCTTCCCCTTAGATGCCTCACATCGCAAAATGTACGCAATCTACAGTTCACTTCTTTCTCACTCTCTGCTAAGTGACTTAGCGCTATGGTGATGCCATTGCATGGCGCTCTGAGAAACTAACCTCGTTTAAAGATTATTCGTTAAATTGTTATGCGCGACCGGTTTAATGGTGGTGCCGTGGCGTGCACCAGACGCAGAACTATTAAAATTATGCAACACTTGTACATAATCTCAAACACTCTCTCACACATTATACGTATATA